>DWHU01000151.1:0-26099 GCA_018247975.1 Parides photinus
CGGCGCGGCGCGCCGGCGGCCGCGCGGGGCGCCCGACGCTGCGCCGCCCGCCACCCCCGCCACAGCCCGCCACCGCTCCGGCGCAGGGCCGGCTCGCGGAGTTACACAATATCAATTTGAATTCCTCCATAAATCTTTAACAATGTTAGTTAGTTTTCGTTTTCAGTGATTCCGGTAAGAATCGTTACTTCAGAATTTACCTCTCGTCTGAAACCACTTGACGCTTACATTTACAGAAGTTTTAATTGACAGAATAGTAATCTCAAAACGTTTCACTTAAAATATTTACGTTCTTCTAAGACCAGGCGTGGCGCCGCGCTGTAAGCCTGGAGCGCGGGTCTCCTTAAAGATTGGTAACGCAGCCGTTCATCTGATATCAGATCCGGTAACACTCTATCAGATGAAAGGCCGCCTTGCCAATCTTTTTTGTCAGAACGGTTCTTGTAAATTTTAGATCCATTCGAAATAAATGTGTGCTCGCCGCGCTGCGCCCGATGCATTGCGTTGAACTAACGCTAACACTGGGTAAGATCATTTTGCGATATCGTTTAAATTTGATGATTGTTATGTTGTCTATTTGATAAAGTGTACAAGAGGATGAGGCCCTGGCGGGGGCGCGGCCGCGTGCGGGGCAGCCGGCGACGTCCCGGCCGCGCTGCTGGCACCGCCCGGCACCGCACTGCACCGCACGGCATCGCACGGCACCGCGCCTCACCAATTTACTCAGTGGATGGAGGATTCGGATTGTGTTGTTGATCAACATCAATATAACTACATACACGTTTACATTAACAGCTTCGGTTGAATAAAACGCTCTTTTATATTGTAACCAATATTGAGAACGTGCAGAGCGTCGCGCCGCCTGCGACGACGGGGCGGTGCGCGTGCGCGTGCCGTGCAGCGCCCGGGGCGCCAGTCGCACGCCGGGCGGCGGGGCGGTCTGTCGCGTTGTGCGCTGTGGTTGCGCGTGTTGTATGTACGTCGGAGTGTCACGTTAGCGATCGTTCGTTTACAGTGTCAGCGATAACACACAATATGCTCAAGCAGGTCGACCGCATCGTCACCTAGGGGCACCGGTGATAATACAAAATGAGAAGCGACGCTGCTTACAGCAACGTGCAGTCGGCCCGCACCGGTTACGGACTGGGGGTTGGTACACGAAAGGGCGGACTCTGTGGGGGCGACGAGCGTGGCGGCGGGAGGTACAGACCACAGTAAAAAGTGTACGCCTGCTGGTTTACGCACGGCGTCGATATGCTATACCATCACAATTTCTTGCGCGCTTGTAAGAACTGTGTTTGAGTGGTAGAAAGCGACCGCGGGCGCACGCAGCCGTTGCTATGGCGGAGCTGGAACGCGGGCGCTGGTGGTGCGGCAGCGCGCCGGGACAGGATCGCGCGGCTGCGTGGTTCCGTTGGCTCTGTGGGTGTGGTGTCCCCGCTTTCAGGACGCCACTTCTGCAGCGGCAGGAGCACTCCGCCCTCACGGCGGCACACAGTCGCAATACGTTAATTTTTTCAAAGCTTCTTTGCGACTAACATTTACATCTACGTGATACTCGTACAGCCCACGAAGGAATCATGCAGCCGCACGTCGGGCTCTATGTTTCGTTTCATAGATACAGAAACCACCTTCGTGAAAAATTTCTTGTTAAAGGAAGCAAGGGTGTATGAAGCGCGTATTATGATTTTCTTCATACCCAAAAAAACTTGGCAAAAATCAAAGGTGTACATTTTTCAGTAATCTGTGACTTTATGTTTCAAATATATCAAGAAGCAATGTTTTAACAGAGCCGTTAAAGATTTTTATTTGCATTATATAAAACATAATTCCTTGGCGGGCACCGCGCGGCTGCGGGCGCTGCGGGCGCTGCCGGTGCTGTTTATTTGCGCTGTTCGCTCGCGCCGCCGCCGGCCGCGCGGTTATTTTTAGCCGCGTCGCATCGCGGTTGACCTTGAGAAGAGAAGATGCGCTTCTTATCGCAGCTCGCCGCCCGCCGCACGCTGTCCCATCATATCAATGCAACGTCCTTTTCAATTGCTCCTTAGGTAGTACCAACCTTTCAGTGATCACTTTACAAAATTACATTCAGCGCATAGAAATAAATATGTTTGTAATAAATAACATATCAACGTGTTTGTATGTTCGTAGACGAGGGGTCGACCCGTCGCCGCCGCCTCGACCCTGAAAGTTAATATTTCAAAGTCAAATACAAAGACTTTAACGAGATTACATAACAACTTGCGGTGTTCTGATCGGCAGGAGGATGTTAATTTTTATTTGTAATAATAAAACATAGCTACGTAATGTCAGGGAGTGGACCGGGATTTCAATTGCTGTACCTCCTCGCTAAAGTCAAGGCCAAATGTGCTGAACTGACATCCAACCAGCACTAGTAGGAGAAGCACCATAAGAAAAAGAAGAATGATATTAATCCTCTATACTTTTAGCATTTTAACAGTTACATCGATAGACCGGTACACGCGGTATGTGGCAATGGCAGGATCGAGACTTTAGTGTAAAAGCAATCACATCCCGTTCGTCGCGTTTAGTCCGAGGTGCGGCGCCGCGCTGCTTCGAACTCTATCGACAGGTGGCGCTGGTGTTACCAGTCCACGCTCCACGGTGCCATGGTGTACGGTGGGAAACTGTAAAGCTCTAGTGCGCTCGGTGCCCGCCCGGCGCGATGCGCGATGCGCGGCGCGGCCTGCGCTGGAGCGTGCAGCTCGGGCAGCTGCCGGCCCGCGCCCGCGCCTGCGCCCCGCCCGAGGGACGTTGGAGCCACTCCAAATGTACGTTCCTTTTTGGATGACAATATCATAAGACAACGAACGGAAGCCGTCTAGGTGTATTCATTGCAGCGTCTTACAACAGTGTAATAAATAACATATCGTACGTAGGCACACGGGACTGCGGGCCTTACCGATCGTTAATTAGGCCGGGGATCGCAGTGCAGAGATGAATACTATATTTTTTTATTTGGGGAAATGCCCTCGCATGCCTACCTTTGCGGGGGCAAGCACAGGTTATGGACTTGCACTAACTAAAACCCTTACAGTGTTCTGTCCTCGTCGCTTTATGGCGGGGCCACGGGGACGCTCTCGCACACCGCCGCGACCCGCCAGCGCCGGCTGCACCGCGCAGCTCCGCCTCGGGGGACGAATCCCCTTCTCCCTCTGCAAGGGCGCGCAGGAACATGCAGCGCGCCTTCCTCTCGGTCTTTGTTCCTCGTTTGGGCAACGGATCCTCCTGAATTCGTCTACTAGAGGCCATGGGAGATAACTGTCCCGGCTCCCTGCGGCGGATCAAGTCTCGGGCTCCGCCGCCAACCATGTTACGGCGCGGAGGACAAGGCGAGCGGCGGAATGCAATACCGACACGCCTCTCCCTCCGCGAATCCACTCCGGCTGCGAGGGGCAGAGAAATCTGCCCCCGCAGCTTCCTAGCACACATCCGCGATGAGGCTGGCTTGGACAACTCAACTGGAGCGGTCTTCTAAGGCGGGCTCTAGTCCACGGGCCGACCGGGTAGGTTCCTCTTCGCTTCACCGTGGGTGACCAAGCCACACCGCCACGACAAGGCGGGAACCTATTCGGGGGAGAGATGAATACCTGGCATTGTATAAAAGAAAAAAAACCTGAAAAGTAGTTTGCCGTTAATTATCTAAATTGATTGATAATAAACCGATCGTGGCCAAGTGCCCGTGTCTGTGGTCACGTCGCACACGCCGGCGCGTCACTAGCATGCGGCGCGTCACTAGCGCCGTCGCCGCGCCCCCACTCCGCCGCCCTCACGGCGCGCACTCTCGCGCCTCGTTGCCCCCCGCGCCCCCCGCCCCCCGCTCGTCGCGCGTTGTGTCATATTGTTTCAAGTTGTTAGTAGTTTCATCTCCGTCCGAGATAATGCCTTAAGTTCTCGCCATTTTAATCAGTTCCCCGACTTGGACAGTGTATGTGAGGAGGAGTTGCAGAGTGCAAGTGATAATATTGTAATCCTAGATTGTGCCCGATTGCTCACTTGTCGTTTGGAAAAGTTTGAAAAAGTTTGCGAAAAGTTACGAGAGTTGTGAGTGCGTGCTGTCATGTTTCAGAAAGTTTATTTCTTTACAAAAACTTGATCGGAAACGAATCGCCGCAAAAAGACCATTGTACAATTATGGAGACGAGTACCGTAGGTAAGTCAGCTCGGGCCGTGCGGGCCGTGCGGGCGCGGCGCACGCGCATTACTTAATAAACGGGACCTTGAAAACTAAAGCTGGCCTGGTAATGTGGAGGAGCAGCGCGAGGTCCGCCGCATCCACACGGCGCTGCGACGGCCAGCAGTTTGGCGCCGACTTTATCTTATCAGCGAGCGCGCGCAGCACCCGCCGACTCGGACTCGCTGCTCGAGTGCCCGCAGTTCGGGGACGAGGCCATGTCGCAGCCACAAATTAAACATCGTAATTAATTTGGAAAAAATTCAATTCTTCTTATATTAAATAAGACATAGAAATTTGATAGCTAATGTGGCATTCATTACTAACCATCCACAATATTTACCCAATATACAAATAAATATTCCCTGTACAAAGCTGCTGAGTGAGTGTGAGAGCAAGCGGATATGGTGGCTCGCAGAGCTGCAGGTACTAGTAGCACCACAGAATGTGTCATGCACTAGTTGTGTTGAAGAAAGCTGTCTCTAATGAAATTTTACACATACACACTAACCTCTCAGTGGATCATGTTGTTCTCCGTATATGCAGTTGCTGCAGTTGTAACATCAGCACTACTCCAGTGGTGCTTAATGATGTATTGTTAGAATGTTGTTCCTTCTTGCCTAAAATGAACATTGGGAAACAAAAAAATTTGCTTTGGTATAAGATAAATAAACTTTGTGAACATGTTTACTAGAAACTCTTATCATAATTAAAAAAAAATTGATGTCTTCATTTAAAAACTAGTATTAAAAAGCAAATTGTGGCCTCATTTATCTGCTTTCAATGAGACTACCAGTGAACTAGTTGAATTACAGGTAAAGTTAGAATTGTTTTTAATGTGTCGACTAAAGTATAAAGATTGGCCGATGGATTATTATATAACAAAATATTATATCCATAATTAGTCCTGACGTCTCTTTTTAATCTTCTTAGTGTACATGACAACTACACCATTAACATCTTCTGCATTGTTTCTGTTTGCATTTGTGTTTGGTTGATTTTATTGGATTACTTTTCCATCAGTAGTAATTCTACTGGCATTTAAAAAAGAAAGAAGTATAAAAGTAATCATAACATAAAATAAGTGTTGATAAGAGTCACCACTTAATTTACAACTCCTGTGCTTTTAGATCTGACAATAGCTGTTGGATGATGTCATTACACTAATTTGCCCTCGTTCAGCCAACAACATTGCTGAGCGGAGATGACAAACTAATTTAGTAGTACACATTTACTTTTCTGTATTAATCCTGTGACTTTACTTTGAACTAGTTGAAGTATTAGATAATTAATAATTACTTTTGGCTTTTACTAGAATACCATGAATAAATAAATTGCTGCCTCACTATACTTAAGTTATTTGTGTGCTGACTATATCACTTGTTTAATTCTTTTATCTTATCCATATTTTTTCATTGCATGTAGGGGCTAAAATGTAATTTGTAGTTTTTTTATAATATTTAATTGTCACTTTCACAGTTTTTATATGCTTTTTATTAACTTACAAAGTGTTATGTTTGAGGGTATTATTCAGTACATAACATAAAGTTTTTCATTGTCTTATGTATGAATATGCCAGGCCTAATTTGATCCCCTTTCCCATTGTTCAAGAATAATGAAATTTTGCACACAACCTTAGGGGTTGATGACAATATAATAATTAGTGGTGATTTTTGTACCCCGATAAGCAAGTCGCTGATGACGGGGGTACCTGGAGGCCATGTCTGAGAATTGGGGTAGAATTCTTCGGGGATGACTTTGCAGAGCATTTTAGAGTTTTTCTTTTAATATTTGACTTTAACAAAAAACACTAAAAAACATAAATAGCATGTTTTAAAAAGAATATAATTTATTAATTTTGGTTGAGCTCATCATAAATTGTTACCGGTACTCGTTTTGCTACCTCCGTGCGGCCGCGCGCAGGGCAGGCTGCGGCGCTGCTGGCGGCGCGCCCGCTCCTGCGTTACTCTTTATACTCTTCTTTCGCGGGAAACGTGTGGCGGTAGAAAACGGGCGAGTTTGGTACAAGTTTTAGTATTTACTAGTCGAGTCCCGTTACTTGTACATTATAATTTTATTACTAAAAACGCGTGTTTCCAGTAGATCTGGAAGTAATCCGTTCTGGGAAAGTATATACAGCGCAATGCGTGCACGACACGCACGGCATAGAAGAGAAGTGAAATTGATTGAAGATAGCGTTGGACAAACTATTTTTTTGATGTGCCAGCAGAGGACTGCCGCTACGTTTCGTCAGAGGTTAAGCGAATTAGAAATGCAAGATCATAAAAAACGTACACATCGAGGTCATTCTGTGTTCCTTTCAACCTAATAAGCGTTAAACGAAACCGCTCCGTCGCTGGAGAGGTGCAGCGGCTCGACGGCCGCACGCTTGCAGTCCTCGTTGCAAGGGGCTCCAGGTGAGCTGTCCAAGTCAGCCTCACCTTGGATGTGGGCCGGGGGAGTCGGAGACGGAGTCGCGAGGGAAGACAAGTGTCGGTGTTACGGTTCGCTGCTCTATCCGTCCTCCGCGGCTGTAACACGGTTGGCGGCGGAGTCTAAGATCTGATCAGCCGCAGCGAGCTGGGTCAGTTCCCTGTCTTGGCTCCGATGGTCTCTTCGTGACAGATTTGGGGGATCCGTTGCCCAAACGTGAAATAGAGGCCGACTGGAGGGCGCGTTGTATTTCCCGGTGCACCCTTGCAAAGAGAGAAGGGGGTTCAACTCCAGAAGCGGAGCTGCGCGGTGCAGCGCGGGCGGGCCGCGGAGTGCGCGGGAGCGTGCCCGTGGTCCTGCCGTAAAACGACGAGCATGGTATATCGGGGAGGTTTTAGCCGGTGCAAGTCCGACATAACTGTCGTCTGCTCCCGCGGGGGTATTTCACCCATGTAAAAAAAAAAGGTATCACCGCAGCTTCTATTTCTGCTGCCAATCAGTGTTAGCGACCATTACTGTGTTTCGGGTTGAAGGGAGTTGTAACTAGTAAAATTACTGGGATTACAAGACCTAACATCTTATCTCTCAAGGCGATGAGCACAGTGTGGTGTTGTGTGTGTCGCTTACCATCAGGTGAACGCCCGGCACGTCTCGTCGCGTAGGTTAATTTAAAAGCAGAGGGTACAGTAGAAAGTTTCGTCTAATATTCCGATAGACTTGCTCATCGCGAGCGTGTCCAGTGTCCACGTTCACGATGCGGCTGACGGGCGCGCTTGTTGCAGACGAGCGGGAGGACGTGCAGAAGAAGACCTTCGCCAAATGGATCAACTCGCAGCTGGTGAAGGTGCGTACGCGTACATCGCTTCGAGACGCAGAGCTGCTGTAGCTGCCGTCCGCTGTTTCGCCGAACGTAATGATTACGCGCGGTCTTTGTCCGCAGAACAACAAGCCTCTGGTGCAAGACCTGTTCCAGGATCTGCGCGATGGCGAGGTGCTCCTGTCGTTACTGGAGATTTTGACCGCTCAGCAATACGTAAGAAAACCGTCTCCAATCGTATACATTTATGAATATATCCCAAATCGAGTAAAGTTTATTTTTGCATCCTCTGGTATCGGCAGCGGTGGGCACATCGATTATTTGCCTGGCCGGTTATAATTGTTATTGTTCTATGACCGCGCGCACGCGCACGCGCACGCGCACCCCGCGCCTGTTGCAGCGGCGCGAGCGCGGGCGCATGCGCGTGCACCAGCTGCACAACGTGAACGCGGCGCTGCGCGCGCTGGAGGCGGCCGGCCTGCGCCTCGTCAACATCAGCGGCGCGGACATTGTGGACGGGAACGCCAAGCTGATACTGGGTGCGCGGCACACTGACACTGCCCCCTCCTTGCACCCTCCTTGCACCCTCCTTGCCCACTCCTGTTCCCGTGTTGTTGATGTTTTCACTATATATTTTTATGTCACGCCTTCATGTTACATAGGACTCGTGTGGAGCATAATCTTGCACTGGCAGGTGCATTACCACTTGAAAGACCTCATGTCGGACCTGCAACAAAGCAACCTCGAAAAAACTCTGCTGACTTGGTGCCGAACGCATACACAGGTGAGAAATGAAATATTTATTTAAGATAATGGCGAGAGGCTGCGGGCACAGTGCAGACTGGGATGACAAGTAGATTAGCATTTGCTAACAAAACCATGAGACAACTTCTGTAGATGAGTCCAATTCAGCATTAGAATCTCGTATGAAAACATTAACGAGACTATTTTTCGAGGTGTTTTGTGAGGCTCAGGCCATGTCAGCGCCGGACCACTCTTTCTCGACTCGTATTCTAATTATTTCCTACATGTACTTCTTCGTCTCAGTATCGTCGTGGGACCGTTAATAGTGACAGGTGTTACCAAAAATTGATGACAATGTACACCGGTGAATTAAAAATGGTGTTGTTGACGGGGAATCCTTTTCCGCCTTGAGGAAGTTAATCTCTTTACCGGAATTGGAGCAGATTCTGTCGTTCTCCCCTCCTAAAGGAGGTGTCCCCGCGACGCCACTGTCACTTCCGATCGGGCATCGAGCGCCCCCCTGTGCCTGTGTGTGTGTTGGCATCGCGCGGGGCGGGGGCGTGCCGTGCAGAGCCGTGCCGTGTTGCAGAACTACTCGGGAGTGAACATCCGCAACTTCTCGACGTCGTGGTCGGACGGGCTCGCGCTGAACGCGCTGCTGCACCGCTGGCGGCCGCAGCTGTTCGACTACGCCGCGGTGCTGCGCGCCGAGCCGCCCGCCCGGCTCGAGCACGCGTTCCGCCTGGCGCACCACCACCTCGGGATAGCGCGTCTGCTCGACCCCGAAGGTGCGTGTTCGCTGCTCCGTGCTCTGATTCTCCCGAGTAATTAGGGAAAATATTTTATTGTTGTCAAGTATCGCCTGGTGGAGTAAGCGAGCAACTTTTTTGATTGCAGACGTGAACACGGAGCACCCGGACAAGAAGTCGATCATGATGTACGTGATGTGCCTGTTCCAGTCGTTGCCGCACTCGGGCGTCGAGTTGCCCGAACCGGCGCCGGAGCCGCCCGCCGCGGAGGTGCGTCCGCTGGCGCCGTGCTCCGCCCGTCACGCCGGCGAATCACGGCTCTAATGTTAACATGTTTGGAACCAGAACACGCCCGCATCGCGCCCGCTGTCATCGGCGACCACCGCCTCGGAGCTCGGAGGCTACGGTGCGGCGCTGGAGGAAGCCTTAGCCTGGTTGTTGGAGGCGGAGGAGCGGTTGGCCGCGCAGCCGCAGCCGCCGCAAGCGGATCTTGCACTGCTCAAGGAACATTTCCACGCGCACGAGGTGAGCGAGGAGAAGTCACACCGTACGACTGTAACACGAAGTGCCTTATCGGCGATCCGCACAATTTGGAAGACCAAAATAACGGGCTGAGGGCTGAGAGGTGTGACCGTGTGCTTGCTTGTGCGCAGCGCTTCCTGCTCGAGCTGTCGGAGCAGCAGTGCCGCGTGGGCGGAGTGCTGGAGGAGGGTGCGCGGCTGGTGCGCGACGCGGCCCTCTCGCGCGACGAGGCCAACGAGGTACTGGTGATCGCTCGGCACTGGTCCACGTGCCAAGTGTACCTGTGCACGTCGACCGCGAGTAACACTGAGCCGGCGCGCAGGTGCGGCTGCAGATGCGGTTGCTCAACGAGCGCTGGGAGCAGTTGCGGCTGGGTGCTATGCAGCGTCAGGCCAAAGTGCACGGTGCGCTGATGCAGGCGCAGCACCAGCACCTGCAGCGTTTTCGGTACGGACATACGCCGTTAAACGAATTCAACACGCGTCCGTTTATATGGATCGAGTTTTAGGTGCAGGTGATAAGCTCCATTATAGTGTAAGAGTTACTAATGATTTGTTATTAGACAATGGTTGACGGAAACCGAAGACCGTATGTCCCGGATCGAGGCGGAGGGCGAGTGCGGCGACGGCGAGGAGGGAATGGAGGCGGCGCTGCGGGCCGCGCGCGAGCTGCACGCCGACCTGCGCCTCCAGCAGCCTCTGGTGGACGCGCTCGCCGACTGCGTGGTGGTCGTTGACGACGAGGGCCATGACGATGGTGAAATTTTCTAACTCATACTTTCATTGATGTTGTGTGTAATCCATCGTTTTTATTTGTAGACAAGCCGTGGGTCACGGCGACATTTCACGAGATGATGAGCAGTAACGTGATTCGGTTTCCGTGCAGCGGGCGTGGCGGAGATCGAAGACCAGTTGCGTGCGCTCGGCGAGCGGTGGTCGCACGCGTGCCAGTGGACGCTGGCGCGGCTGGCGCGGCTGGAGCGCGGGCGGCGGCTCGGGGCGCGGCGCCGGCTGCTGCGCGCGCGCCGCCCGCCCGCCGAGCGCCTCGAGGACACGCTCAAGCAGGTGACCGTCCGCCCGCCTTGTGCCGTCACGGGCGCGCCGCGTGACGAATCGTAACGAGATAGTTGGGATTGAATTTGTGACGTAAAATAAAATGGTTTTGTAGATGGAAGCGAATCCAGTGCGCGAAATTGGTGAAGTGCTCGTGCGGATACAGGAGCTGCAGCGCGTGAAAGGTGCCGTGCGGCGCGAACGACGCGCGGTCGCACGCGTGCTGCAGGAGGCGGGCGCCGGCGATGCCGCGACCGGACGTGAACTGGAGGAGTCCGAGCTTGCGCTAGCGGAGGAGGCGGAGGCGCTGCTCGACCGCTTGGACGCCTTGCTGCTCATATTGGACGTGCAGGCCTCCAGGGTCTGTGTTATATCGGTTTATAATGCCTGAAGATATTTTCTTGAACACAATGCTTTTATCTCAGCCAGTATCAAAACCTTCTGAGGGTGATAAGAATGTGGTGTTATTGTACTTTAGCAAAAGCCTTTCATCCTGTGTTGACATTGACATGACTGCCGTTTAATTTTTACCTGCCTTCGCAACCCGTAACAGATACGAGACCTGGGCTTCGAGTTCGATATCGACTTAACGGACGAGACATCCGAGTCTCCTACACCGACGGAGCTGGAAATCGCGTCGGACGCTGGGGCCGACGCACCGGCCGATGGCGACGAACTCCAAGCCCACATGGTCAGCAAAAAGCCGCGGTTAGGCGACGAGAGTGCGCGTGACTTCCAGGCCGGGTACCGCGCGTTCGACCGGTGGGCCCGTGACACCCAGCACGCGCTGCGGATAGTGAGTGTGCACTAGTCTAACCTGGAACGTTCGCAGCGCGACACCGGCGCGATCATTCTAAAAACGTGTTCATTTGCAGACGCAAGACGCACTGGAGAGTACGGAGGGCGCGGCGCGCGGCGAGCGCGAGGAGGCCCGCGCGCTGGCCGAGCGCGTGCAGCGCCAGGTGGAGGAGCAGCGTCAAGATTTCGCACACGTGGAAGAAATTCAACGCCGTTTGGCCGCCGAACCTGCGTTGCAAGGTTACACACACTCTAATACTATATAGGCTTCAGTGGGCTGTACAATTTTTTGTAATTTCAATTTTCCCCGGTATCGGAGGTTCGATGTCAATATCATTTTTATAACCCGAGTTACAGTTTTCTAGAGCGGGCTCCAATCAGATATGAAATCAAGCGTCCGATCAAAATGAGGCCAAAGTTTGTGAAGCGTGCTTACCCAGAATGTCTTAGTATACATATTACATTGATGTGTGTTACCTAACCAGGATCATTCGATAAATCAAACCACTTTCTTAAACTTCGCCACCGTACTAGACAAATGAACTATCCGCTACGATATGGGGGCAAGGAAATAAATTGTCTTTAGATTTGTAATAATGTGAGACCTTATTGTGAAGTGACATACTTAATGCGAACAAAAACACAATCACTTGGAACTTGTTTGCAGAGGAGGCACAACTGCACGCAGAGAGCATCGACGAACTGAAACGGTGTTGGGAAGACATTCAACAACAACTGTTGCGGCTACAGGACACTCTGGATGCCCTCGATGACGAGCAGAAATTCGAAGACAACGTTGCGGCGGTGCGCGTGCAGCTTGAAGACGCGCGCGTCTGGCAGCGGCGCATGCTTACCGACATGCCGACCACGAACCAGCTCATACACTTGCGCAACAAGATCCGCTCGTTGAAGCAGCTCGAGCTGCGGCTCAAAGAGCTGAGCGCGCACTCCATAGTGCTGCTCACGAAGGCGCTGCCTCCGGTTCACTGCCACCGGGTGCGCGAGGACACACAGCGGATTAGTGAGGAGTACGAGCAGTTGCTCAAGCATTTTCTGAACAAGGAGGTCGAGGCGAAGCTGGCTATCAACCAAAAAATGGAGGTGAAACACGAAGACCGATTCAAGACGCTCCAGAAAAAGATATCGGAGATCGAGGCGGAGATCCTCGCCGAGCATATCGTTGTCTCCTCTCAAGAGGAGGTAGAGAAAAAGATCACCGATTTAAAGCGCTTGCAGACAAGATTCGACGAACTGCAATTCACTTACGACGCAGTCGTCGCGGAAAGACGAGTGGAGTACGAGACTGGCAGCGTGCCCGACCTGAATCTCCGCAGCAGCGTAGAGAACTTGGTTACCAGAGTGTCTGATTGCAAAACTATTCTGCAGCAGAAGATTAACAAACTGGAGACAGGTAACAACAAGAAATAACTACTATTATACGGTAAATATGATAGGTTTTGTCAAAAGGCGTGTTGTTGTACCGTTTTACGTTGCTGTAATATTGTACGTAACTCGACATCAAAATCAAAATAAAAAAATGTTATACTAAATTGTCTACCAAACAAATCATACAAATGAATGCGATAACTTCATTATAAAAAGTTTAAAACTTGACCGCAAATGTTTTTGTTTTAGTGCGGCGATAAAGTTGATGATTTGTTTTTGAACCGCTTTCGTAATGTAGCATCCCATATATTTGATCGAGTGACCGTGTGCAGCGGCGCGCGCGCTGGCGCGGCTGCCGGCGGCGGCGGCGGCGGCGGCGCGTGCGGCGGCGGCCGAGCGCGCGTGCGCGGCGGCGGCGGCCGCGCTGCCCGGGGACCTGGCCGCGCTGCAGCACCAGCTCGACGCCGCGCCGGTGACTGCCGACACTCGCTTTACTATTTATTGCTATATATGATATCGTCTACGATGGCGCGTGTTGCGTCTATTGATGTTTTATGGTTTCGAACAAGTTAGAGAGCTAATTCATCATTTTTGGTGAAACTATTTTTGAATAAAAGTAGCATATTTTGGAAAGTAATTGAAAGTAACAAAGACAGATGGTGAACATACCGTTGTAATAAATCAATTAAAGAAATTATTACTTAATTTATTTAAAGTCAATATAAACCATGCCTCCCAATTGATAAATAGGATTTTCATTAAATATTACTAACTCAAAATGGATCACATTGGCTTCGAGAAAAAGTACTATTTATTTATAACACCCGTATTTACATGTAACAATGACATGGATTATATCAATAAATACCGACAGATTTCTGTTTCATCGTGAAACTTTACAGAAGTAGAATAAATGTTAATTTTACATTCTACTAGATTATTTAAATACGTTTAAATTATTGTCGTACTGAGAATTTTTTTTTACTACGACTCCTTGGGCGCAGTGAACATGAGCAATAAAACTTTTGTACGTTGATTTATTTTTAGGTTCAAGATCCCGATAAATATTTTAAAATTAGTCATGTGTGTATACGCCGTGATAGCCTAGTGGTTACGGACCTCGGCCTCCGAATCGTCGGCCTCCTCGGGGGTCGTGGGTTCGAATCCAGGCGCGTACCAATGACTTTTCTAGTTACGTGCGCTTTGAGAAATTAAATATCATTGGCATTACCAAGGAGGGTTAGCGTCAGGCTTCTTTCTTTCAGAGATTATCGTCTGAAGGTTTATTCGACGCTTTTCTTTTGTCTGTACGATGATATTTCAGTAGAGTCTCGGTGACGTGATTTCCTTCCGAGTGATTTTTTCGTACTACCCCATCCGTAGTTGTTGAAGACGATACTTTAATCTTGTGAGGACGTTGCCTTTAGACTGATCTTCAAGGCGGTTGCTTTTCGAATCATCTTGAGCTATTTTATTTTGGATATTGGTCCTGTAATAGTAGATCTAGAGTTACACTGGACTACTCTTACAGGACTGTGCTGTGCTTAGCCTAGTTCTTGAGCTATTGCATCGGGTTCTATTTATAGTCCTATAACACTGGCTCTGTCTCCTCGCATAATTTCTCAATCGCTTCCACGCGTAATTACCCTTTCGAAACCTGTTGTTGCATTTATTGCCTGCCATTAAGGCAGCAATAAAACCTCCCACTGAAGCTTGTGCAGTCCGCCGCACAACAGAAACACCGGAAAGCTTCATTGATCCCGTACTTGTTTATTACGTTGAATGCTTTATTGTGCCCGACGGATCGTTGAAACTGTAGCCACTCGATCCAGGTGCAGGACAGATGCCGTTTTATGATCACAGTTTAGACGTATCCTAAATCAGGGTGTTCACGTCGCTAACCACGTGTTATATGATAAGGAAGTGGAGACCGAAATGGAGCAACTGGCGCGGCTGGCGGACGAGGCGGCGCGGGCGGCGGACGAGGTGGCGGAGGTGGCGGACACGCGCGGGGAGGGCGAGGCGGCGGCGCGCGTGCGCGAGGCGCGCTCGCTGGCGGCGCGCGCGGCGGCGCTGCGCCCCGCGTGGCGCGCCGCGCTGCAGCGGCTGCGGGAGGCGCACGCGCGGACGCAGCGCCTGCTCGAGGGAATCGACGACGTACGTGTCGCGTATCGCGTTCCCAGGCCGTTCCCTCCGAACGCATCACTTTTTGTACGAACGTAACACTGCAACGTTTGACCCGCAGCTGGAGTGTTTCCTGCACGAGCTGGAGCGGCAGATGCCGAGCGAGGAAGAGTGCACGATCCGGGACTCCGCCGAGCTGTACCGCATGAAGACGCGCTTCCAAACTCTCAAGGAGGAGTGCGACGAGCGCACCACGCAGTTCCGCAGTCTCAACGAGGAAGGTACTGCCACTCCCAAGCTCTGTCTTAGTCGGTTTATACTATCGTGTTTCAGTCGTGAAGTTGCCAATGAGACCCAAGAACTGACATGATAAACTTTCTTATCGAGAAACTGGGCTTTATATTCGAAATGCTACGATGCGAGATAAAGTTCACAAGTTTGTTGACGAATTGTATTTCATTTAAAGTTGGTGATGAAGTTTATTAAAAAAAATTCGTTTCATTAAAACGTGTATGATGCGGCTGCGCAGGTAACGAGATAATGCTGGCTGCGGAGACGCGCGCGGCGGCGCTGGCCCGCAGGCTGACGCAGCTGTGCGCGCTGTGGTCGCGGGCGACGCACGCTGTCTACGAGCGATACAAGTGCGTGTGCGGGGAGTGCTCGGGGTGGGGGCGGGGCGGGGGCGGGGTGGGGGCGAAGCTGACCACGTTTGGTGCGCAGGGTGCTCGCGGAGGCGTGGCACGAGTCGGGCGAGCTGCGGGCGTGGCTGGCGCAGCAGACGGCGTGGCTGGACGGGTTGCAGCGGCGGCTCCAGCGCCAGGAGCCGCGCGCCGAGCACCAGGCGCGCCCCGACGCGGAGGACATCTCCGACCAGCTATACGTGAGTGCGCGGCCGGAGCCCGGGCTCGGATTAGCAACCTGACTGCCGCTCTGCAGCCGACCGCGACGTCTATATATGTGAAAGAAAGTCGTGTTAGCTACAAACACTTATACTAGAGAACGACTGAACCGATTTTCATGATTTCTGTGTCTTTGGGTTTGTCTTTGTCGGGAATAATTTATAGGCATTAAAATATAAAGAGATTAGCTTGAAAAGTCTAAAAACAAACACTTTTCTATGTTCCCATACAAAATATTTGTAATAATATTTAAAAGTCAATTTGAACTTTAACACCACAGCATAAAGTTTAAAGTTAAGTTAAAAGGCTTTTATAATTTTTTCGATTGGATCCACCGTTGTCGAGCAATAATTAAAAAACGCTTCTGACATGTTTTCGACATTTTGTTGTAACTAACAATTATGACTCTTTTTGTCCTTTATATTTATTTATTAATTAATGTACTACCAAACTGGGCAAATTTTATTACGGCTAAAAGTCAATGAATGGGTAGATTCAGGTTTATTATTTACTACATTAGTCCGAAGCAAACTCGAATATTGCTCAGTAGTATGGAATCAGAACTAAGTCGTTAAAATATTTATTGGACGCATTGTATATTAAATTATGTTTCTTCACATTATACATTACGCACGCACACGCTAACATAACTAACATAGCTAACTCAACCTTTGTTAAGACAACTATATATCACAATAGAACCTATGTACGATACGAAAGAGTGAGGTCTCCTGGCACAGGCTTTGTAATGCCTAAAAGAAGACTCCAAAAACTGTGTATATATTTATAATGTAACTTACAAATAAAAGATTTTTGACTTTTTTTTAATTTTTTGATTGATTGTTAGGCGGGACAAAGTTTGCCGGGACCGCTAGTTGTTATGAAAAATAAAACCTAATGTTTGTAATAACCTCATAAAATGAGTTGGCTGGCGTTCGTCACAGGATCTGGAAAACTACGTGCAGAACCACAGCGACGAGCGGCTCTCGCGTATCCAGGACATCGGGCGGCAGCTGGTGGAAGCGCACATCATGCCCGACTGGATCCAGGCGGAGGTGGACGCGGTCACCACACGCTGGCACGCGCTGCGCGAGCAGGTGCGTGCTCCGCGCGAGGAGCAACGCGTGGCGTGTGTCCCGTGGCAGGCTAGAAGACATCATTGCATGATGCAGGCTTTGGAGCGGAGCCGGGAGCTGGAGGAGGAGGCGCGGGAAGCGGCGCAGTGTGAGGTGCACCTCGAGCAGCTGCAGCAGTGGACGGCGGCGGCGGGCGCGCGCGCCGCGGCCCGCGACCCGCGGCTGCCGGCCGAGCTGCCGGCGCAGCGCGCGCTGCTGCGGGCCGTGCGCCAGCGCGCCGACGGGCAGCGCCTCGGCGCGCAGCTGCAACACCTCCAGGTACAAACACCACGTTCTCGACTCATTTAAATAAATACTGTTCTGTGTTCTGCACCCGTAAGTTTACCTAACATTTACTATCTCACGTAGTCTATGTAGTATGTTGCAGTCTTTGTGATCATTTTATATTCCTTGCGCTCCGCACTCGAACGAACGATTTCCCTGACGGCACCAAATTCAGGGGCGATTTGAGAACAGTGGCTTCTTGGTTTGTTGTCCAGAACTTGACCAAATAAGACTGCTCAGTTTTGAACACCGGCGCCGCGTGGCCGCGCGAAGAGCCACTTTTTAATTAATTGAAGATTAAATAAAAAAAAATCTATTATTTTCACGAGGTCTTACATGTACAGCCGTACTTCGCCGCTAAGTTTGCCGGTACCGTTGCGTTTCTGTGTAGTAACCTTTCGTCTTTCTATTTTACTTTGCTTTGTCTACGAAGTATTTGAAAAACTAAATGTCATGATTACGTCGCTTGGGGATATGAATTTAACCAAATTATAACAATTTAAGCCGACATTCTGTCGTACAGTTGTTACAGTTGCAGCGTATTCGAACAGCAAAATAGGATGCGCTGCAGTTTCGGCCGAATGGATGAGGTGAATTGTACTTTGGATCATCCGATTCACTTTTTCTATCTGCTGGACTAGGAGAAGCTGGACGAGATCGAGGAGCAGATGAAAACCGTCAGCGCGGAGGACGTGGCGACGGAGACGCAGGGGACGGAAGAAGAGGGTGCGGGTGCGGGCGGGGCGCGGCTGGAGGCGCGGCTGCGGCGCGCGGTGGGCGTGCTGCTGGAGGTGCAGCGCGCCGCCGCCGCACTGCCGCCCGCGGCGCCGGCGCGGCCGGACCCGGACGCGGTGCGCGCGCAGCTGCGCTGCTGCCTGGTGAGTCGCGTCGAACAATTCACGTATGGATTGCGAACTGCTTCCGTTGCATTGGAATTGTTATTGTGTGCGACTTAATGACTAGCTAACGAATAGCTAACGAATACAAAAATAATAACCGCTATTAATGCTGTAAATAAAGCAGGTTAATGTGCACTTGTGTTCAAAAGCACATTGAGCATTGTCTGTGATGTGATGCGGGTGGTGGCCGGTACAGACTGACGCGTCGCGCTCACACTATAACCGTCTATAACCACGTGTACGTGTACGTGTACGTGCCTGTGTATAGTACGGCCGCGCACGAGCAGCGGACAATAAAACGTGCATCGCCGCGGTGGTTGGCATTTCATTTCGTTCCGCACACCTCGTGCATAAAAAACAAAGAACAAATGAGTTTCCAGGACAAAAGACTGATTTTTGTTGCAGAAATTTTACCGTACGCTGAGCGAGATCAAATCAGAAGTGGAGTCCATCATCAAAAGCGGACGAAAACTGGTCGAGGAGAAGACGACATCTGAGCCGCAGGAGTTTTCCAAAAAGATCGATAATCTGAAAGAATTGTACAATAAGCTGGGCGCGCAGATCACCGAGTCTAAGAGCAAGTTGGAGAACGCGCTGTTGACAGCACGTGAGATTCAGAACGATCTGCACTCGCTAAAGGGCTGGCTCGACGGTCTCGGAGTAGTTGGACGTCAAACGCTCGAGCTGGAAATGTCGCGCATGGAAGGTATACGAGACAAGCTCAACTCCAACTACGTTGAGTTTTCTGCGACTTGCGAACAGGCATATCTCGAGAACCTCAAGGAGCAAATAGACGATATCAACTTCCGTTGGGAGAAATTGCGGCGACAAGGAGTAGGCACGGGCGGGGGTCCGGCGGAGGTCAGCGGCGGGGAGCCGGGCGGCGCCGGTGAGCTGCAGCGCTTTGTTCGCGACGTCCAGGCGCAGCTCGAGGAGGGCGGCGCGGGGGGCGCGGAGCTGCGACGCATGCGCGCTGAGATGCGCGCGCGCGCTGCGCAGCTCGGCGCCGCGCGCGACCCCCAGCTTACGCGCCTCTGGGAGGCAACGCTCGAAAGGCTAGTCGTGAGTATTGTATTCGTTCAAACTGTCGATTATGCCTTAAAATTGTAATTTTTGTTAGTATCTTAACACTATGTGCTCTGGGGAACTATATCCTAAAAACGATGCGAGTCAAGTCTCACGCACAATTTTGTACAAACGTTCATCGGACCCATGACGCGTCACAAACTTCGCTTTGTCCCGCAATTCATGAACATTTTCATTTTTTAAGTAGACTCTCGTGGCAGTCCTGCCCCGTCGTCTGAACATTGTTTGCGAGGACACGATGGCAATTGTTTATAAACGTTCACGTTGTTTGGAAGCACTGTTTATACACAAGACACATAACACTGTCACTGGACCTCGCGCAACGCACGCGCGGCCTGGCCTGCGCCGTGGTGAGCAATGGCGCGGCGCGGTGCGACGTCGCGCCGTGCGGCTGCTGCTTCATACACGTACATGTACATACTAAATAGACTGGTGTTGGTGTTAATACCGTGTGGTGTAAATCGAACGCTTCATGTCTCACCGCATCCACCGCATCCACCGCATCCACCGCATCTGCATCGACATCATTACACGAAGCTTTGGCCGGGATCATGCCTAATCACATCCGAGGGCCGCACTGCCGCGCCCGGCACACCGCGCGCCGCCCGCCGACTAACCCGTGTGTGGCTTCTGCACATAATTTTAACTTTTTACTAAAGTGATGTAAGACGAGCCACGGTTTGTGCTTGCAGGCGCTAGAGGCAGAGGGGGAGGCGGACGGCGACGTGCTCGCTGAGTATGAGAATGTGACCGACACCATCAAACGGCGGCTCGAGAGCCCTCCGGACGCGGATAGGCCCGAGTTAAAACGGTCCAAAATACCTTTAGCCCTTAGAAGTCCCATGCCCATTAAAAAAGAAGTGAAAGAGGGCGGAAATCGAAACAGGGGTTCCTCCCTCGAAAGGAGGAGTAACAAAGAGGGCAGCCCCATGTCGGACATCGCCGGCAGTCTGATGTCGGTCGACTCGATTGAATCGCCAGCTACGCTTGTCGACTCTGTACCGTCGACACCGGAGACATCGAAGAGAGACAGCAGCACGTTTAATCTCTTAAAAGATAGCAATCTTTTTATTCAAATATCTAATAATCAAGTGGTGGCGACGAAACCTTCGCGACAAAGCGATGAAGTCAAGTCTGATCCGTACCGCGTGGTGGAGGTCAGGGAGAGAGAAATTATTAAGTCGACTGTGAGCCCCATCGAACTCAAAGAAATATATCCGTCCGAAGCCGTCGAAACGGTGGTAGAGTTCATACCGCAAACGGTGGAAAGAGTGGAGATAATCGACGATACGGAGGGTGATTCCGAAAACGAGGAGGCGGCGGTATGCATGGATCTCGGCTCTGAGCCCAAGTCATTCGTCGTGGAGGTGAAGAGTTTTGAAAAACGTATGAAGCCAACTCTCGGCATACTTAAAAGACGAACTCCCGAGGACGGGAATCCAAAGCCGATGAAGGTGATTATGAACGTCCCAGACTTGATATCGACTGTCGAAAATAAAAACGGCGAAGACGCGTCGATGAATACTCCGCCTCCCACTCCCGTGTGCGGAGGGGACGCCAGAGAGGGCCCGCTGCCGTGCGGGGCGGCCGTGGCGCAGACGGACGCCTGCGAGAACTTGAGGAGGGACGAAGTCAACGAATACTTGATTTTAGATGAAGTTCCGAAAGCACAGGCGCCCGTCACCGAGAAAACGATCTCGAACAAAAACTTAAAAATTGTCAAACTGATTGACGCAGAACCGAAAATGGTTAAAAAAATCGGTATCGGTATTGGAGGGTCGACACCTGACCGCATCCGCCGGATGTCAGCGGGACTCGCTGATGACGAAGCCATCTATTCGGAGGTGGAGGATGCGCCGCAGGTAAATGTAGCCCGTGCACCGACGCCATTTTTAGTCCAACGTGAAGATGCGTGAGCACCGCAGCGCAGTCATCACAGTTAGAAAACAAACTGCAATTAAACGACACCGAGTATTCATTTACTGTCTGAGTAGAAGTAATATCGTGGGGCGTAATTAAAATATTACAAAGTACGTCAGGCCCACAGTGGGTGGTGATGGACAGATCCAATGTTATTCGTGTGTTGCAGGCGCGAGTGAGCTCGGGGTCTGAATTCGAAGAAAAGGAACCGCTGTCTACGTCCACTCCCATCAAGCACGACGATGGGCGGCAGGCGCACGTGGTGAGCGTGGCGCGCAAAACGAGCGCACGCTCCGCAAACTCCTCGGACGACGAGCGGTCGCCGCCACCCACCAGCCCCATTCCGTGCAACAAGTCTAATGCTGCGAATAATAAAAATAAATTACTTGTTACGGCGAGCGAAAAGTATCAGAAAACGGAGAATAATGAGCAAGTAAGTATAATTTAATAGCTACGTAGTACCGTTGCGGTCGGTCGGATTCAACGCGGGAACAACCGGAGCTCCATCTGACGGAATTGGGCGTCGTTTCATCGCAAAGCATCGTTCACTCGCAGGCGGCGCGTACGGTGGCGGCGCTGTGCGCGGAGGGTACGGAGGGAGCGGAGTGTGCGGAGGGCGAGGGCGAGGTCCCCGGCGCGGAGCGGGCGCTGGCCGCCCGGTTCCCAGCGGCGTGCGCGCGGGACCCGGCGCTGAGCCAGTTCGCGCGCGCCGCCGCCGGCATGTCGCGCCGGCTGCACGTCATGCTGCTCACGGTGCGCGGCGTCGCCAGCGAACGCGACCCCGCGAAACGCCGAGAGGTATAGCCCAGGATTATGATGCTTCGATAATGTACTAACATTTTTAAAGTATTCGTTGAAACCTGTAATATAACGTTTCGCGCCTAGATCTTGAAGAACCAGGTGTCCGGCGTCGCACCAGACGCGGCGGCTCTGATCTCGCGCGGCGACAGCCTCGTCTACGCCAAGCACAGGGAGGACCCACAACTGGCCGAGTTTCTGCAGGCGCGATTGCAGGACGAGCTGCGGGCGCAGTGGGCCGGTGTCATGACCGAGGTGGACGCCAAGCGGAACGCTGCCGTCAAGGCAGAAGAGGACATTAAAGAGTTAAACACCCTTATGGACGGTTTACAAAAATGGGTCCGAACGTTCGAGTCGCGGCTCGACACCGATGATGCCGAGGTGGGGTGTACGCATCGTGTAATATACTGATATCATTGGAGGCCTGATGCTGATGCGTTCCATTGCGGTCTTGTTCAGACGCAGTCGCGCGAGGCCCGCGCGCGCGGCGGGGACGCAGCGCGGGTGCGCGCGCTGTGCAGCGAGTTGCGCGCGCAGCGTGTCGCGTACCCCGAGCGCGCCGCTCTCGAGCTGGCCGAGGCGGTGGAACGCTCGGCACTGCTGCACGACGTCGCACTGCCCGACGACGCCGCCGCCAAGGTTACATCGGCGTCGGGCCGCGCAAACTAACACATGACCTGCGCCTGTTAAATAAATAATAGCTTGAGACGAGCCCCGCTGTTTGCAGACGCAGATCATAGACGCGCGCGTGAAGGAGCTGGAGAGGCGCGCGGGCAGCGTGCGCGAGGCGGTGCGCGCGCTGGCCGCGGAGCTGCGCGCCGCGCCTCTCGGCGGCCGCGACTACGACGACTTTCCGCTGCAGGAGGACGCGCTGACCGTAAGCGCCGTACACAATCAATCGCACGTCAATTAATGCGGCCCAGTGACGCTTATTACACGCTTACTGACACTAGCATGAGTGCATGCCACTGGGTACATTTAAAACAAAAAAGTGAACAATACTAATAATGTATGAAGTGATAATATAAGTACATTGATCCGTTTGAAACTGATGCATTCACACAGAAAATAAAAAGTACAATGGACGAGCTGCAGGCGAGCGTCCATGACGTGGAGTTGGAGTATCAGTGGGTCTGCGCGCACTGCGCCGAGCCGGAGCGTGCGCCCGCGCGCCTGCAGACCGCGGGCGCACGCGCACTGCGCGACGAGTGGGCGTCGTTGCGGCGCGCGCACCGCGAGCGGCACGAGCGGTCAGTACGACTTGTGCTTACACGGACACCCGAGTGGCCTCAGTAGGGAGGTCCTTTCTTCGAAAAATACCTTGAAAACTAAGTAAACACGACGTCAGCGTGATAAATACGGGATACGCATTCGACATATTACATTCTCTGCGCTGTTCTGTGACTGTTCTGTGACTGTAGTGTCTGCTGATGCGAGTGCCACGGTCGATGTCGTTTACGTCGTAATAAGTTGCAACCGCGTAGCTAGAAGTTTTCACAAAATTCCGTAATAATGTAATGTGCAAACGGCTCTTTCTTTTTAGCAATTCAATATTTAAATTTCATTTACCATTTGTTACTGTGCTCGTGTGTGTGTGGCGGTGTATTCAGCGGTTAATATTTTCCCATATAACTATTGTAGCACCTGTTTAACCTTGAAGACCATCCGATCGCACACAGGTGGATGAGCTGCCAGAGCAACTGGGCGGCGCTGTATTCGGCTCTGGAGGCGGCCGGGCAGTCGCTGGACCGCACCGAGGGGAACGTTTCGACGAGAGAGTTGGAGACTCAGGTGAGTGCGTCTCCGCCGCGGGTTGGACCGTGGCACCGTGGCACCGATGCGGCTCTTCCAGCGGCGACCGCGTCGGGTCGGCTGCGCCCAACCTCGGCAACTTGTGCCTCGTGCGGCGTGCAGATGGCGGCGGTGTGGCGGCAGGCGGCGTGCGCGCGTGCGCTCGGCCGCGGCGTGCTGGCGGCGTGCGGCGGGCGGCTGGCGGGCGAGGTGCGCGCGCAGCTGGACGCGCTCGAGCAGCGCGCCGCGCACGCGCATCGCGCGCTGCAGGACCGCGCGGACAGGTGAGGCGCCCGGCGAGCACACGGACCTGGCAGATCATTTGCTCCTCGCAACCGTCGCGAACTAACACTCTCTTACAGGGAGGAGACCGGCGGCGAGGAGCGCGGGGCGGGCGGCGCGGGCGGCGCGGGGGCAGCGGGCGAGCGGCTGCAGCGCGTGCGCGAACTGTTGCTCACCACCAACGCCAATCCGTCTGACCATACGAGCCTATCTATCCGGCTCAGCCTCGTCAAGGTGGGTCTATGTTTCAGTTCTTCATCATTGTTATTAATCTATTTGGGGTCGGCGCAGTATGTCAGTCTTCTCCGTGCATTCCTGTCAGACGCTAACTCATCATTTACCCCTTACATTGCATATCATCTCACATAATCTATCGTCTCTTTGGTCTTCTTCTTCCTCTCCAACCAAACACAATACCTAGTATAAAACTGTCTTAATTGCATCCGTTTCCTCTCTTCGCAAAACTGGACTACCAGGACATACGAATTCCTTTTATCTTTTCTACCACAGGTGCCACTTTCAAACTTCGTCTTATGTACTCATTCCTAATTTTATCCATTCTTGTGACTCCACACTCCGCCAATCCACCTCAACATTATTATCTCAACTGCATGCAATCGTTTCTCATCCTTCCTCTTACTTGCCCAACACTCTAATCCATATAATACGACAGGTCTTACATTAGTTTTGTAGATTTTGCCCTTGATCCTTATAGGCATCTTCAGGTCACATATTGTACTTGAGACCTGTCACCATCATATCATCTAACCTCAGTTGATTCTTTGCCTAATGTTTCTATCAATTTCTCCATCTACTGTGAACTAAGGTAGCGGACATCGGAGCAGCCCGGCAGCGGCGTTCCGGCAAGTGTTGTCGTTACGGGACTGGAGAGCCCGCCGAAGTCGCAGAACAAATATACGGTGTTGGTTCTGCTGACTTTCAGATCTACAACACTCTCCAGTCGTTGCCTCCACCACTCGTCTGACGAAGCGAACATTTTTTCCTATCTAAACCTGTTAATAAGAAAAACAAGTTTTCTTATCGTGTCGATCGGAAGCCGGCCCTCCATTGATCTTTGATTTAATTTTTGTGGCTTGCGATCCATAAAGTTTGCTCACCACTGCCCTAGGGGCTACGCGTTGCGCGCTCTATTTGGTCTATGAGCGACCAATGACAGAACTTCGAATTGTCGTGACGGGGTCTAACTGAACACTAAAATACACCACACACAGAGACATAATTAATGAAACGAAAGAAGGGGGCTAATTAATATAAAAACAAAGTTTTTGTACAATTAATCCTTTTAAAATTATTTGAATAATTTTATTGCATTTTTTAATATTTGTAATGAAAAAATGATCAGTATTCAGCGTTGCCTCCTCTTGCTGTCAAAACTGCTTGCACCTTCCTGGGCATACAGTTTATTAAATTATCGATGAAACTTTATGACATTAAGTCAGTCGCATTCTTCAACCGATGCAGTTCAGCATCAGTTCTTTTTGCGTTGCGTTTTTTCAAATATGTCCGCGGGTGTATACGAAATCGTTTTGTTCCAAATGTCAATGTGTTAACATAAAGAAAGGTGAATATTTGTTTAATTTGCGGTGGTGGGTGAGAAGGGGGGAGGCGGTGGCGGGCCCACGCGGCTCGTCTATTCCGGGAGTCCGGGCGGCGGGCGGCCCCTCCACGTTGTGATCGTCGTAGTCGAGTACATAAAGATTGGTGCAAATCAACTGCACGCTTGCATACGTGTAGTGACTACCGGGGACACCTGGCGGGCACTCGGGGCGGGAGCCAGTGCACGCGATGTGCCGAAGGTAGATGAGGCACACCTTCACTTCGTAAAATAGTCGTTGCAATTGGCGCGGTGCACGCGCAGCCTCCGTCTCGTCGATGGCCGCCGCTTCGGGAAAATGTGTCTCCGCATGTGCGACCTGTGCACGCACAGCTCACGTCATGTTTAAACTAGAACTCGTCTTAGCAATTCGCGACATATACTTAAGTATGTCGAGTATTTGATATTGCGGAAGGTTTTTTTTATTTTAAATCTGTGAAGCAAGCTAGCGCTTACCGCGTTCTGATCGTGCAGGCGCGCGAGGAGGAGCTGCAGGAGGCGGCGCGCGAGCTGCACGCGCGGGAGCGGGCGCCGGCCGGCGCGGCGCAGCTGGCCGCCGAGCTGCAGCAGGTGAGCGTGCGGGGCCGCG
>DWHU01000152.1:0-26078 GCA_018247975.1 Parides photinus
TTTTTACCAAACAAAACTAAAGGACAAAGAAATTACATTTTAAAAGAGTCTACATAAAACTATTTTATAAATCTAATGTAAAATATTTTACATATTGAGTAATATATATAAGTGTACCTATCTACATCGCATATCTTAATATATATAAATTACGTATCACGATGTTTGTCCGCGATGGACTCCTAAACTACTTAACCGATTTTAATTAAATTTGCACACCGCGTGCAGTTTAATACAACTTGAAAGATAGTATCACTTACATCTCAATTATTTATAGAGAATAATTTATTAACCTACAAGCCTTACAGTGTGTTTAGCACAGATAAGGAATGACACACTGCGCCAACCCCTAAACATAATTGGGAAATGGGCGAGACTACAAAAAAAATATAAACCTAAGTGAAGCATACTTTCATTATCTACGATTTTCTTTTATGCATATAGATGTAATATATTTGTGATTACAGGTGGCTACACAACCGGGGGTCCGCGGGAAGCGGGCACTTACTACCCCGAAGCTGGTAGCGCCAGTTCAGCGCCGAGCGCGTCGCCACTCGAGGAGTACTATCCGCCGGAGTACCCGCCCGGAGCGCCCGCAGCGCCCTCCGCGCCGCCGCAGCCCTACCTCGACGACTACTACCACCACGCACACGCGCACGCGCAGCCGCTGCTCACGCACGAGCACAAGTACCAGCCGCACACGTACACTAAGCCGTACCCGAGAAGTGAGTATCAAATAAACTAAAAATGCTATTTACACCAAAAACGACGAAGCTGATAAATTATAATATGTTATAAGTAATGTCTGAGCGCAAAGTATGAAAGAAGGAAATGGAATGAAGTACGTGTGTGAATGAAATGAAAGTAGGATAAATATGATATGGAAAACTAGAGAAAGAATGAGAAAAGAAGAAGAAAGTTAGAATTATAAGAGAAATGGAATAAAGGAAGAAAATGACGTTAGTTCTTAAATCTTTATAGATTTAAGAAATTAAAGAAAAAATAAACATTAAAAAGCCCAAACCCAACCGCACCCGGGGGACATTTAAAAAAAATAAGTAATGTAGCTTTGCAGTACCATTTTTTAACCTTCCTTTTTTAAACTTTCAATACTCACCTATTGAAATGGATTTAAGGAAATTCTTCATCCCTTTCACACTCAGCAATTGAAAGTGTTCATTTGAACCTCAAAGACTTGCGAAAGTGTTCATTTGAACCTACTTGCAAAAATGTATAAAAAATAAAAAATTGAAATAGACAGCCCCACTCTTTGCGAGGCTCAATATCGCACATTCTTAGAGCTAGTGATAAGTTTTATCGCTTCTTCAAAGTAATTTCGCTTATCGAGCACTACTTATAATACATTTTTAGAAACAAGACAAACTGAGTAAGTTTTTAAAACTATCGACACTTATGGTGCAGAAAATTATTTTTTCAAAATGAATGATTAAAACTTGACAAAAGAAACAAACACATATAAAAATAAGTTTTAACGCAAATTATACGTAATATAGTAATTTTCTTATATAGTGCAAGCATTTATGAGTAAATTTAAAAAAAAAATTATTTGTGAAAGTTATGGACAAATTACTAGTAGCGGTAGAAAATTTTCGAATAAACGCAAAAATATTCATTATTTTCAGTGTTGTCAACTCTGATATAAAAAGCATATTTTTTTGTAGCTGGACATCCGAGCTAACCCCAGTGAACGAATTATCCACTATTTATGACAGACCCGATACATGTTAACAAAATTAAGCGCAGTGATATTAATGTTTATTAATAACTAATAACCCGGCAGGCTCCGATGACTTTTCTGAACTATGTGCGTTTTAAGAAATTAAATATCACGAGCTTTGTCCGCCAACCCGCACATGGCCAGCGTGGTGGATTATTGCCACAAATCTCTCTTTACGAGAGAAGTCCCTAAGTCCCAGCAATGGGAACATTAAGTGAGCTGTAAAAAAAATTACAAATTGTATTTATACACCAATTATTAATCCCTCACAAAACCCTTCATTTTCAATGTGAGTCGATGAGACAAAAATAAACCACAAACAACTTTTACGTAAACATATTCAGGTCGTCCTTGTCCTGATATAAAATAATAACGAATAACGGCATCTCGTTAGAGATCGTAAAATGATAACAACAACAAAGAGTTTTCTTGAATCTGTAACTAATGAATATATTCAGTTACAAGATGGCCGGTCATTAACGGACTCGTCTCTTTCATCTCGTTATTAAATCGGCGTATCGTGTTTCTCTAACGTGTCACAGCAATTCACTAATTTGTCGAGATTATTGTACTCTTGTAGCTTTACATTTTTATTTTTTCATCTATTACCCTAGTTTTGTAAACTAGCAAACTTTTTGTTTATGAAGTTCAACCCTTGTAATATTACATTGTAATATTGTAATATTACAAGGGTTGAACTTCATAAACAAAAACAATATATTATATATCGCTTAATAAAGAACATCAACTAAATCGTCTTAATTCAATTGTTATACTAACTTTATAATATTTTTTACGAGTTCACTCATTTATACATCTTAATTATCACATATTATTTTAACATCACTTTACTATTGGATCATTAAAGTAACTTCGATCACTTGAGCACAAGTTAGCCGCCGCATCAGTACTAATTATTGGAAACTTCACATCTCGGAAATTTGTTTGCAAATTTTTGAATATTTTAAAGTCAGTTGCATACAAATAATTTCGCATCTGTAGTTTCTCTAAAGTGTGAACATTGTTATCTCCATCGTGTTTAAAAAGTTTCGTGGTTAGTTTTTTGTATGAACTCTGTGTATGTCTAACAATATTTTTTATTCAGAATTAAATTAAAGATTGTTTTTATACTCCCTCTCGTTATCAATCGTTTGGTTTATGCTAGATATTTCTTTAGTAAGTACTGTTTCGTAAATGTATTCGTATTCATGCGTACGTTCTACATGTACTGTTTATTATGGGCTGAAGTCTATTGAATGTGTTTATTTTTAATGTACATTTTTTTATTTTCTTTATTCATAATTCTCTATTACTTGTCCCTACTTTCATTCTTCTATTTTCTTTCTCTTGTTCTTATCTTTCATGCATTTATTTATTCAAACATGCGCCATCCCAATTCCTCCTTTCATTCATTTCTCTTAGATGAGTTTGACACCACAGCGTTTCATTTATCAACTTTACAATTCTATTCTTTGAATTTTACATTTCCATATTTCTATTACATTTGTTTCCTTTACTTACTAATTTACATTACTTCTTTTTGCTCTTCTTCTATAGCGTTTTATAATCATTTATTGTTCTTTCTATTACTACTTAGGAAAATTTTAATAGTACTTGGATGTACCACCACTTCACTTCCTGCATTGAAAGTGTAGGTCGACAATGTTTTGTTTATTTTGTTAAGGATGCTGATATCCACTCGTTCTCTCGTAGGGAAACCTCGGATTGGACTGATACGCAGTGTTGGTCAGTTTGTGTGTACTTACATGGTAGCGGTGTTCGCAGGCGCAGGCGGGCGGTACGGTGGTGAGGTGTACGGCGAGGGTTACGCGTCGGAGTACAGCGGCGCCTGCGAATGGGGCGAGTGGCCCGCCGAGCAGCACGCGCTCATACCACAAGACAAGCTGCCATACCCCGCCACCGGGCCCTGCTTCACCGGTGAGAATCACCACGCAACATTTCATTTAATGAAAAGAATAACTTTAAAAACGCGTCAAAGAATACTTACGTAAACTACTGTACACATAACTACTTATAATAACAGTTGAATAAATATCGTTGTACAATTCACACAACACTATCTAAACCCAAAGTAAGAACTCGCTTGTATTGTGTACTAGATAAATATAAACAAGACATGAGAAAACACCCAGACATTTAACAAATATTGTCCGTGGCGGGAATCGAACCTACGACCTCTTACTCAGTAGACAGGTACACTACTAACTGAGCTAATCGCCAGTTAAAAAACGTATACCATACCTATTGGTAGTACAAACTAGCCACAGACTTCATGAGTGACTTTGGTCGTGTAGCTTCCCAGACTTTTTTTCTAAAAGACCTCTTTTAAAATTTAGCCTCTTTAGCAGCTACATTTCTACAATATCTTATATCAGACACTGAGCTTTTCAAGTTTTAATCTACCTACATTGATAGGTAAAGTCAAGCCAACATAATTATATTATCGCCATTTCAGTGTATGAATGTATTTCCTAATCAACGTTTCTATCGCTAATAAATGTATAATAAGGAATAAGAATTACATATAACAATGATCGGTACATAGTAAAGCGAGCGTTGGTTACTGTGTAGGTTCAGGGCCTATCCAATTGTGGCAGTTTCTGCTCGAGCTGCTGACCGACAAGAGCTGCCAGGGATTCATCTCCTGGACTGGTGATGGTTGGGAGTTCAAGCTCACCGATCCTGATGAGGTAATTATCATTGTATTTTTAAACATTTTTAATTTGTTTGTTTTTTAATTGGTATTTCATGATTTAAACAACCTCTTAATTTTTTTTTATTAATTATTGATGAATATGTAAATGAGATTACATCAGTTAGTTGATACGCTTTCGTCATTGAAAAGGTATATAACATCGCATACAACCTAACTCGAGTTTTATTACCGATCCTCGATACTTAAGCATACATTCACCCGGTTAAGGCAATAATATAAATGAGAACAGTAATTGCCGGTTATCCAATGATAAAACTTCGGTTTTGGCTTTTATCTATTCCAAAATACTTTAAGTCCCGTGATAATATGTTGATGAGGAGAACGAATGTCGACCTAATCTCAATTCTGACCTTTCTCATCGATTTCTTTATAAATTATTTAAATGTTTGTGTTTCAACATAACAAAAACTTGCATTTGACTTGAAGTTATTACCATTTATATATTGTTTAAATTGGTAACAAAATCTTCAACTTAACCACTAGTTAAAATATCATAAATGTAGAACGAGAATGAAGTAATGCGAGAGACATTTTGGAATATGAATATTAAATCGTTTATGATTATCATTTAGGTAAGTTAGGTAGGTTATTAGTAGTCAGTTATTTATGTTTTTTTTTTGTATTATTATAACGCAGGTTGCCCGACGTTGGGGCATCCGCAAGAACAAGCCTAAGATGAACTACGAGAAGCTGTCTCGCGGACTCCGCTACTACTACGACAAGAACATCATCCACAAGACGGCCGGGAAACGTTACGTGTACCGTTTCGTGTGCGACCTGCAGAGCCTGCTCGGGTTGGTTTATTTTTTAAACGCTATTAATAAAAATATCGCACAACAGACACTAAAACCCATTCGGTTTTCATCCAACCCCAGCGTTAAGAGGTTAAGGAAATCTCCGTTATAAACGCAACCGCGCCCCCACTAATCTTAATATATATAAATTACGTGTCACCTTGTTTGTCCACGATGAACTCCTAAACTACTTTACAGATTTTAATAAAATTTGCACACCGAATGCGGTTTGATACAACTTGAGCGATAGGATAACTTACATCTCAATTTATAGTCGCAATATTGCAAATTATTTGTTTAATATCTGTTATTTACAATTATCTATTAGTCCCCAACTATCCCAACAAGATGAGAGTATTAAATAGATGGCGCTGTGTTAAATGTATCGACGTTTGATATTAGCTGCAATTTAATATCGTACCAACAAGTTGTAGAGTCTAAAGTATAAGTTAGTTATATTGTAGTAAACGCAATACAGGTAAATTTAATGTTCTTACTTTTTTAGTTTTGATGTTTGCATAGCCGGCCATGTTGTACTAAGACTGAAGTGTAAATTAAATTCAAATTATGGCCATAGTGGTGCCCATGACTGGTATTCTTGTAACTTTCTCCGTAAAAAGTTTACTATAATGTAATATAACAATAACTTTAGCACCGCAACGCGTAGTTGAGTCCTTTTTTTTTGGATATTGATATCAACTCGTTCTCCTAAAAAGAAGTGCAAGAGCATCACCGGACTCGAGGGGGCAGAGCACGGAAGGTGCTAGCCTAAGCCTCTTACTGGTAGCGAAGCTCGAGGGCTCCTTCGGGAACCTCGGCTCGGGCTGCTACTTTGATTTAACAACCGGACGGGAGTTGAGTCTACTAGTGTTATAGTATAAATAATCCGTCCTAGGTACCACATACAACCACCATTTGCCTCAGAAGCAATGATCTAACCTAACCATCCTAATATCTAGACTCGACTCTATATGATCTATGCACTGAACCTTTTTTGGATAAACAAAATGCTTAATCTCGAATTAATATTTATATTAGGTGCTTATTTTAGCTCCGCCCGTCTTTACCTGCTATATGTCGACAGACGTATTAATTTCATATTTTATTACCACAATCGCGATAAACTGAGAACGGATAATAATTTTTATTTCTACCTACATTTTCCCATTGCATAAACGCTATCAAACTTATGTACGATATAAAATGTTTATGAGGTTATTATTTTAATCTCATCCTTTTTATTACAATCAGAGTTAAAACTTTTTTGGTTTCATTTTTTAGTTGAAATCGTTATTTACATTTTTTTTAGTTTTTTAAACGATAACCATTTTGATTTTCGAAACATACTGTAATTTGAGCTTAAAAAGATCATTAGAAGTATTATGGTTATATTCATCTTGCTCGGTTATTGTACTTTTTCATAAATATTAATAATAACTGGTTAGTTCCTGTCCATCTTCACATAAAATACATTTAAAACGAGGACATGTATAAAAAATTAAACTTACTTAACTTATAAATATTTATACTGGTTTGATATAAAAGCCTAAGTTTTTTGTAAAACATCTGGAATTTTTTTTAAATATATGTACGTATAAAAATGCGATAAGACATTTTATATTAACTTTTCACTTTCAGGATTTCTCCGGAACAACTGCACGCAATGTACGAACCTAAGATGGAGAAGAAAGATGACGACTGAACCGACACTCCACAGCATCGGGACACAAGCCACAACCGATCTTCTGTACCCAATGACTTGAACGATTAATTTTATATATATATATACTTTTAGTTTCACAACAATTTAATCCCTATCACATGTTTAACTTTAAATTGCTATACTCATATCCTTTTATGGCTGTAATTAGAAAATAATTATAAGGGGGACCCCTTTCTTCGATTTGTTTCATATTGATCACATGGGCACTTTTGTACGGATTGAATTACAGGGGAAAATTTACAGAACTTCGTGATTAGGGCAGAGTTAATTCTTTATTAGGTATTTAATGTCTTTGTCACATCCAGTGTTAGTAGAGCGCACTGTATACAATTAAAATAATGAAAAAACAAAAATGAAGCTTTGAATATAGACATCTATTATATTAAGTTTAAGTTTGGTTGGTGCTGTAAATTATATGACGTGATATGATATAAAATTAGCAACAGATTTTAATAGCTACATACTATTTTCTTCTAGTATATCTATTCCGTAAGTTTCATACAATTCCGTAGAAATGTGTCCGATGTCCAAAAACAATGTTCTTTTACCAATTATTTTTCAAGGAGTTCCCCATTGTACCTTTTTCATAAAAAATATCACATTTAACGTCGGATTTGATCTCATAAGCATCCACCAGTGGAATTTATACTTACTAAAAGAAAACATGCGACCGCATGGATGGTTCTATTATAAATACAACTAACACTAAATCGTACATGTTAAGTATCCATTCGCGACCAACGGTGCCTTACTATTTCACAAATTTATTTGTTACATTATTTTGTTTCGTGTTATTAAAATAAACGTTTGCACAAGGATATCACTCAGTGTCGAAGCTCCTTGTAATAAGTAAATATTTAACAAATTAAAAAAAGTAGTGGAAAAAACGTTGACAAATATTGGCGAAATAAAAAAGGCCTGCTGTATAAATGTAGTTCTTTTATCTGTGTAAAATTATTAGCAGTGGTATAAATTATCCGCCCTATTGATAAAAGAATGATAATTTATATTTCTTACGATTATGTCGCAGCTCGACTTTCCTTTTAACTGAGTAGTTAAAACTTGTAACATCGTTATTTATCCTAATTCAATCTTTAATCAGAAAAACTATTATATATTATTAAGTACTGAATTGCAAAACATATACATAGATTAAAATAGTAAAATTCTGCTATCGATTAAATAACACTGTAAATATAAGTTAATTTTGTTACTTTATAAAGATAATTAGGTATTATATTATTATAGTTATTAAGTGTTGTATGTTTGATTCGCAATTGTTGCAATATGCGGTTAAAGTAAAGCATAGTTAGAATGATGGACATTAAAATTATTATCTTTTTTTTATTTTTCTAATCATGATATGTCCAAAGATTTCGGAAATCAAAAATACCCACCAATCGGTATACCTATTGTGAAATTACCAAAGGGACTTTCGCGTTTAGGCAAACTGAAATAAGTGCCGTATTAATCAATTTGCATCATACCGGAGATTTAAAGATACCTTTGACCTATATCTTATAGTAAAAAAACTACACCATGCTGCAACATCGGGTGACGTCAACTTGTCGCTGATCTCGTAATAAGGGATTGTAATGTCTTACTAGTTATGAAATTAATTAGATGTATTATTTTCAATTTTTATAGCTCCTAGCATACACCGAAGATATTTCGATAAGTTTTATTTTGTAAAATTATACTCCTCCATCAATATCATACCTTGTTGCCAACGCATGCCTGGTGCACTGTCTTTATAAGTGGATGTGGTAAGCTTACGTGTTGTCATAATAAATTCTAATGTCTTCCCCGTTTGTATCATTAACAACAACAAATAGCACTCCTTTATCTGAATGCGCAGTTTTCAAATATCGTAATAATTCAAAACATTATATTTATTGTTTGTAGGCCAGGCCATATAATAAAAGAGACGTTACTTTATACATCTAATTGCAGCCAAATTTTAATGTACGTGTAAATGTCGTTGTATGTATTGATGGAAGATACAAAATTAAATATATATATTTACGAAATTAACTATGTCGTTTCTTTAACATCCCTTTATGCTTACTTTTACGAAGACTTTAGATAATTTCATTACAATATGCTCATTGTGAGTTTTCCTGAATGTAAATCATTCAAATAAAAAATAAAATGTACATATTATAAAATTAAAATGTAATAATTTATGATGAATTATTAATTTTACTTTCAATCGAAACATTCATTTGTTGAGCAATGCTTTTTAACTTGTTTTATTACCATTATTGATATTTAAACAACTTACTATTCTTTGATGGCATGCTAATCACCAACATTACAAAACATTGAAAAATGTATGATGGATTTCACTTAAAAAACCTTTATTAGGAGGACCTGTAGAGCACTCGTCGAAAGAGAAGTTCTCGAGTCACAGCTGTAGGAAAATTATGCCCACTGATTAATATAATATAACTAGCTGATCCAGCGAACGTCGTACCGCCTTTTTTTTCTCACGGGGAAAATCTTCATTAAGATACCCTGTCTTCTGGGGGGAAGCCACCCACTAAATCCCTCTAGGTGGTGGTTCACAGCGTTTGGAGAGGTAACGGGATCTCCGTTCGGAACACAACCGCGACCTCTCTAGTGTTATGCTTAGTATGTTGCGTAGCTCGTTTTGGGGACTATCACGTGCAGCCCCCGTCACCTACGTGAGCGCACCTCAATGGCCGGAGACCACAAACGGCCATTATTCACCATGGAGACGTTTCGACGGCGATGAGTACCACATCCTTGCCGACTACGACTCCAAAGCCCCGTAAAAAAGGGGAGCACCAGTATGCGGTGCCCGCTGTCACCCCGCCGTCTTCCCCTTCGAGCGACAACGGCCCTCCCTCAATTTCTCTCAGTCGCCTCCTCTTCCGTCTCTCTCGTCTCGTCTTTGTTTTTTTTTTTTTTGTATCTTCCTATAATATTTATATTACAAGCCTTATATATGAAAATATTCGTATTTAGAATAACAATAGTAAATGAGCGACCAACGTACATAAGTGCCAGTACATCGTTGGTATATTTTCTGAAGAGGTTACTTAAATAAAGTGACGTTCGTTTACAACGCGAACGCTACAATGTATATAAATTATTAAAATTTATTTATTTATTGCATTTCTTAAAACGCTTATTATGTTATGGAACCGGTAACGCAGGTTAGTTTTTTCAGTCTGACTGCCAATCTTCGGTTTAAAGAAAACATCTCGTGATGATGATAACATGTTTATTACATTGGATTCTGGATTTAACTTCGTTATAATTCCGAATAAATTATTAATTAAATTTAATTATAAAACATCGATTCAAAATGTTTTACTTTTAACATATGACATGATAATATCGATAAGTAACAGTGTAAACATTTTCTCTTTTTGACAGATAACCTATGAGTAGATTCAATATTGGATTTCTATAGCAATTTGAACGTAAAAAATGAAACTATCACAAGTATTACACAGACAGCATATAGGTTTTATGTTCAAAAAACATTGGCTAGTACAGGGCAAACGTGTTCCTATTGATACAGGCCTAGAGGATCTTCTTAAAGAAAAAGGTATTCCCGTAGAAGATGCGCTCGAGTTTGTGAAAGAAAAACCTGAACATAGGGAAAGGTACATTGAACAGAATATTTTTCTATGCGCCATTCATGAATCAAAGATGATTATTTACAAGCATTAAATTTTAATAAACTTTTTCAATTTTAATTTCTTAATAATAACTATAGTTTAAATGTAAATAAACTAAATTAGTATTAGTATTTAGTAGTAACTAAGTAAATATTACTTAAAACTTAAGTATTATGCTGTGTTTTTTTCAATTTAGGATAAATATTATTGGTCCTTATGAACGTCAACTACCTCTTGATGAAAATCATCCGGAATACAAATCAAAACCCTGTCTTACACTTACAAATAAAAATGTTCTGCTAGAGGGAGTTTCTCAAGCACAAGTATTAACGAAAACTATAGTAGCAGAAAATATACTTCCTAGTAAAATAGAGGAACTGGCTACAATAAATGTTCCAAAGACTGTTCATGATGGTGTTAAGAAAGCAATTTTATCATCAAATGTGTTTGATTGTGAACAAAAAAAATTACCTAAAATTAAAGACTCAGCAAGACCAGCATATAATTTTCCAAGAATCTTAGGTATTACAGATAGAAGACGCAAGTAAGTACACATGATTGATTATTAATTGCTAAATAATTAGTGATCTGTGTAAAGGATTCCAAACAAATTATAAACATTCATAAATGTGATGGTTAATTTACTCAATTCCTTAAAATTCCTTCACAGCAGAAATATGTCTCTTGTGACATAGATATATAGTATATTCTTCAGACAAAAATATCTTTGAGCACATTTTGTAGCCCCAACGAACCATCTAGAAGAAATATGGGTTTGTGAGTGTGTATTGCTATTGTGAGTTTTATGATTATGACCTATAATGGTGATCTCATAGAGAGCCACAAAATGTCAAAACCACATATACAATAAAAGTATTTTTGAATTAATTCAACAATGTCTACATTTTACCCTCCAGAAAAAAATTTGTTAATTTATTTTGTTTATAATAATTTTAGTGAAATAATTACAAATAAACTTGTACAACTTGTGGAAAAGTGTAATGATTTAGACATGAGTCAATCAAAATTACCATTGAATGATGTTGAGGTCAAAACGGTGTTTGAAAAAGAAGATGATCTGATACAATTCCAAGATGTATCTAATATATTAGTTACCAGCAACAAGCCATTGAAGCATAATATAATGGATAGGGATATTCCATTTGTTGAAATACCAGATCTCTATCCTGTTAAACATACTGTCACTCTGCCACCAGAACATTTCTATGACGAAAAAAGTACATACCGTAAGTTTGTTTCAAAATTACAATTACATCATAGTTCTTTCATGTCCTATTCATCGCCATAAATAGAAGATCTTGTCCCCTTGCCCTAATAATTTTACCAGGTACAGTACTATTGAAACTGGAATAGAGTGACATTTACACATTTATGTTGGAGCAGACATTAATGCTTCTGTGGTACCTACCCTGATGATGTCATTGAAATGCCACATATACATATATAAAAAGTGGAAGAAATAACTTGTGTAATTTTTTTACATAATTTCAGCAATTCAACCCAACGTTATAAAAAAACATCCGCACACTACATGGTTGCATTTTAACAGCACAGAAGTATTCAACCTTTATGAAACACCGGTTACAGATGCACAGATTTTTGGTCGAGCACTCACGCACGTGTTCACAGTAGCAACCGCATATGCGAAACAATTGCATGGGGTAATTATAGTTGAACTAATAGAATTATTTTTACCTTTTGGTAGGTTGTTGTCAATGAATGTAAAATTTTCTAATAGATTATTGGTTAGTTATAGTTTGTTTATTTTTTACACTTTGGACAAAACCTGTCAAAAACAAAATCCACTGCACCCAGGCCTAGAGTTTAATCAGGGAAACTATGTGTTGCAATGTAAATGCATAGTTTAAACCAAAGAGAAAGTTATGAAATTAACTTTAATATATCTATATAATCTGATGAAGCTATATTAATAGCATTAAATTGTACAATAACTATTTAATTTATTTATATGCTTGTCACACACAAATGGTGTATGTGCTATGGTGGTATGTGTAGTGGTTTGGTATTTGTCAGTTCATGGTCAGATTAACCTTATGGGACACCTCTAACAAATAGAAAGTCCAGTCCAGTTGATATTTGGCAGCGCCTGTCTAAATGTGGCAGCAGTACTCCATACCACCGAAGATTAAATTTCTGTCGCTAACAAGCTGTATTCTAATGTTACTGTGTTCCGGTTTGAAGGGTGGTGTATCTGGTGAAATTTATTGGGTCAACAGAATATGTAAGCGTGAGTCGTATGAAAGGAGACCACTTCAATATGCTGCAGGCTATATATAATATGGGCTAATTAGTCACATACAATCATGTGAACGTATTGACCCTCTTCTCATCGTCGAAAAAAAAAATTAAAACTACTAAATAGCATTTTTCTGTTCTTTGTATAAAATAATGTGATGGGGTTGGCACTGTTCAGCTTAAAAGGAGAAACACTCAGATGTCCACAAACATTTTTTAATTCCTAATTTTTTATTGACATTCAAGCAAAAAATTTGCTACATAAGAAATTATTGATTTGGTAAAGATATAAAACCAGTAAACATTTATTTATTTACCAATCTAAAAACTGTAGTTCTTTTTAAAAATACAAGGCATCAAATTTCACGATGTAGTTGTCGTGAGTGGAAAAATGGAATATCTATATTAATATTTACATAATTTATTAAACACATGCTAAAAATTAATAAAACCACATTGGTTATGAATATGCGTTTTTTTTAAAGAGTAGTCATGAGATAAGATGCTTGGAGTTAATAACATAGCAAACAACTTCAAGTTCTTATTTATAATTAGTTACTCGAAAGACAAAAAAAACTCTTTGGGCATTAAAATTATAAGGATATAATTATACCTCAAAAAAATTCCAATTATTCTAATAAAAATAAATATTGAACCATTACAGGAAGGAGTTCAAGACCTGCCTGAACCAGTTTATGTTAACTGCATACAAACAGATGGACAGAAATATCATTTTGGAGTTTTTGAATTGAACACCCTGAATGTTAATGGTGTTGATGGTACAAAGAATGTGTGGTATTGCAAAAATAACATTAAACTATATGACAGAAGCTGTTATGCACATGGAAGGCCAGTATTAGAGAACTATAATCCAAAAGTGTATGGCTATATTAATGCTCTTTATAACTGTTAAAGTATAGGAAAACTATTTTTTTCTTATAAAGATTAATTACCTTAGATTTATTTTACTAGTTTCATAGTAGTGATAAAGAAAATAAAGTGTTTGTTTAAATGTATTCATGTGTATATCTCTTTATATTTACAAGAACATAAATACATTAAGTTTTCCAATTACAATACACAATGTATTCATACCAAAATATTTTATACGTTAAAACATTATCAGCGATTTGGAGAAAAGTGACCTGAATGATTCCATCAATCAGATTGTTTCTCAATAGTGAACTTTTGCAATCGGCGTCTTCTTAACTCTTGTGCATCTGCATCAGTCGTCTGCTCACTACAAAAATATATTAGAAGTTATACATACATGTATTTACAATAAATAATAGAAACAGGGCAGAATGAAAATATTTCATTTAATAACTGTTGAAAATACAGCCTTCGGAGGACATTAGGTGGGTACTATCGCAGCTCTTGTTGCAGCCAACAAACTGTGCACTACTGTATTTGAATTTATAGGGCATTATAGCTAGTATGACATAATAATTATAAATATCATGATAGATAGCTATTAAAAAAACTGTTTTAAAGTCACAAGTAGGTTTTGTTTCAATATAAATCATTCCAAATATAGCAGTGTTAAAAGTTGATATAACTTTTATCATAAAGTTAACTCCTTGTTCATCTCCTGATAAAAACTATACATATAGAAACCAATAACATTTAAAATTACATTTATTGTATGTTTTGTAATTAAAGTAATGATTAATAAAAATTTTAATATTGTGTAAACATTTGACAACTGATTTAAACATTTGTCTTTGGTATTCCCACATTTGGGAACAAACGCGAGAGGACAGATGTCGTATCACCGAGAAAGCTGTTTTTCTTGGAATACAGAAGTTTCCATAAGTTAAAGGTCATTGTGGCACTTGTAACACATGCAACGGGTTTAGCTTTACAAACTCACTATAAAAGGAGAATGGAATTTTACCATTACCTATTCACATTTAAATGTTTATGTTCAGAAGATGTAAAATCCTCAAAATCATCTGTTAGTGGAGCAGAACTCGTAGATGGTGTAGCGGCCGGCTTAACATTAACAGTGGTTGGTACTACGTCGGGCTCAGTTTTAATGTTCCCTTCAGTTGGCTCCGATGGTGGCGCACTTTGACTTAAACAAATAAATAATTATTATGAATGTCATTAATTTACGTCACTGGTATTAGTATTCCAATGCCATCTTACAGAGTTGTAAGATGGCATTGGAATAGAACCATTGTCACTCAGCACACGAGACATTAAATGAAAAGTATTATTGCTTAATTTTTCTAGCACTTAAATCTGTTTTTTATCACAAACAAAACAATGTTCACTGTTTGTGATTACAATACTCACGTTTCAGTTTGTGTGGCAACATTGGCACTATTCTGTTGGTTGGCTACCACTGCAGAGTACTGCTGCATCAGAAGTACAGATGCATCCAACATCGCTTGAATTTCGCGGAGTAACTATAAATTGTATTTAATAAACATGTTTAATAAAAAACCCATAACCCATTCTCACGGTTTCTTAATAATTCATTATAATTTGATGATGTGATGATTGTTACCTGTAAACGCGCTTCAATGTTCCTGCGCTCGTGGCCCTCCATGCGCTGCAACTCTGCCGTGGACAAGGTAGCGAGAGACGCGGGCCGCGGCGGGGGCGGCGGCAAACCCCACGCCATCATAGCTACAATCATAGTGTTACCATATGCTTATACTGTAAGATATAAATAGATTATTTGTTTCTTTTTTATTAATTCTCCAATTCACACATTCATCCATTCACTTATCAGATCAGTATATTTATAATTTCTCTTAAATATCTATAAGAAATTTTTAATTATTAAATATTTACATGAAACGTAATTTTAAGAACAATTTTTGCTCAATAAAATGAAACTATTGATAGTAAAGAAATTATAAGTGAAAACTTGTCCGTCTATCAATTTATTGATAGACGGACAAGTTTTCACTATTGATAGACAGACAATAATAACAATTTTGTGGTAATGGACTTAAACATAACTGCATGTACTTTTCACACAGACCCCTCACTTTCGCGACCGCTGGTAAAGAGGACGTCCGCCTTATAAACTGAAACTGCTTTGCTATCGCAATTAGTGCTCTTTAATAAAACTGGAGAAGCACTTACGTGGTGGCGGGATGTTCGGGAATGGTGGCGGCACAATATTAGCAGCTGGCGGTGGCGCGGCGGCATTGCCATGGGGGATGTTTACGTGTGGCACGTTGCCTGCCGGTACATTGCCTAACGGCGCATTAACGAGTGGCACATTGCCGGGTGGTACATCGCCGTGGGGGGCTTCGGCCGGGGCGTGTGGTGCTTCAGGCGCGGGTGCCCGCAGCACGTTAAGCCGGCAGGTCGGACAAGTCTGCTGACGCTGGAACCACAATCGAAGGCACGCAGCGTGGAATATATGGTTGCATGGCAGCTTCTTCGCTCCTGTAACATAACATTAATATTTAAAACCACACAATTTAAATACCGTTAAAAAGAAACCGTTAAAAAAGAATAGCTGTCTTAATATTATCTCTCTCTCTGGACATGGGGGACATACTAGTAATTACAAAGTTAAGTTTTAACCTTCATACAGTGTTTAATAAAGACTAATTTTAATTTTAAAGATTTAAGATAACCAGGAATATTTTTTTCATATACAATTGTCCTTAAAAACACTTGTCCACAACAGGAATTATTTAAATCATATTATAAGTTTCACTTAGCTCGCTACATGTCACCGATATGTTTAAACAGCTGTTGAGAGTTATTCAATCTCGTTGTCTAACACATTCAGCAAAATTAAATTTATAAAAAACGCTATTACAGAACATATTTAATAAAAAATAATCCATAATGTTTCCATTACCGGGATATAGAGCTTAGTTTGAATCAAATCAAGATCTGGAGAAAAACAAAACGCTCCAGTGAAACAAATATAAATTATTTAAAATTTTGTTAAAACACTAACCACTATGCATCTCCTCCCGACAGATAATACACTCATTATCAGCTGCTGCTAGCTCTGCTGCTGTGGCATCAGGGTACAATGTGTTCATGTTGCGTATAGCACGTCTGGATAGCACCACATCATTATATGCCTTTTTAAAACTCCTATAAAGAAAAAAATATACATTTTACCACTTTGTTTAATTTTTCATCAAATGTGTATCATGATATTAACATGAACTGATGGTTTTCTTTTGTGAGTTTCTATACTTCATTTAATAAATAATAACATAATTTTTAATAGCTAAAGTAAATAGTCCCCTTTAATATTATTACAAAAAACTGCAGTTTTCATCTGTAATTCATTGTAATAATACAAGTAGAGGATTACCTTAGACTATTTATCTACCTTGCATGGTGCAAGCAGTATTATGTCCTTGAATAGATTTTTAATTTCATTACCATCTAACAAATATATTTTTAAACAAAATGCAGTTTAATAATTGAAACATTTTCACTTTGTGTTTAAAGTATGTAACGAGTATTTTTTGTTTCTACATGCTGTCAGTCATAGCTTTATTGATTGTTATAACCATTGTCAAAAAACAAAAACTTCACAATAAAAAATCTTACCTCATAGTTTCATACATTGGTCGGAAAGCAAAAAGAGGCAGTGTATATATCCTAACCATGACTGCAACAAAACCAATATAAAGTAGAACTTTCAGGAAATTAATAGCCAACTCAGTGTACAACAATACTGCAGCTTTGCTCTCCCATGGGGCTTCCCATCGAGAATCAATAGTGTGCAATCCATACTGGGGAAGAAAAAGTAACATTTTACAAAACTTCTAAATATTTTTTGTTTTAATTATTAAAAGCAATTACAATTAAATAAGTACTTGATTTCATTAAGAAATTGTTTCATTTTAAATGTACAAACCTTAATCAAAATGTTGGCAATCATAATAATCAATATACTATATTCAAATCCAAACACTAACTGCACAGATGGCCCTTTTGATGTTGTGAAATGATAGGCATGATGAATAAAATACAAATCTGCATGTGAAAGCAACATCAGCAGAGTAAGTATTCTAATATGGAACAATATACCAATAACAGGACTCCTTTCCATCTATAAGAAAGATAATATATGGATATATAACCACAATTATTCTGTACAAGTTTATATTAATAACTAAATAATACACTTTTTACATATTATTTAATGTAAGAATAAGATACCAAACAAATGTTCTTGTTCAAAAGTTAAAACTTCATCATTTTCAGCAAAGCATTAAAAATACATTAGAGCAGTCTGGTTGGTTGCCATCAGCACATAAATAATTAAACTCCACATTAATTAACTTACATAATCCACTCTATCTTCAGCTAACCAATGGAATGCTTTTAGAAAAAGTAAAACTGTGAACAGAGCTATAAATTTTGGATTGAAATCATCTCTAAATACTGTGAAGGCCAAACAAGTCTCAGTTATTGCATACCAAGATCTTTCTATCAGATGCTGAAACAAAAACATAAAAATTAATATCTTACTTAAAATATTGCCAAAAATAGATATAAAAAAAGACAATCATTGTCCTGCCCATTTCCCAAATTATTTGAGGTTGGTACAGGACATCATCCAAATCATCTCTTACACAATCTATCTTTTGCGGCTTCAGTCTTCCTCTGCAACCAAAAACATTCATACCTAAAACTTTCTTAGTTTCATGTTTCCTCTCTATGCAAAACATGTCCATGCCAAGACAGAAACTTTCATTTCAACTTTTTTACCACAGGTGCGACGACGATCATAAAAAATAAATATTATATTTAATCTTACCTCAAATTCTGCAGGTCGGAGTTGTCCAAAAAATACTCTTCTTAAGAATTTTCCAATCAATAATACTAGAATAAAACCTTGTAAATACATTACCTGTAAATAAAAAACAATAGTTGTAACTGAACAAACAATAGTATTCATTGTAACATATTTTTATTTAAGTTATAACAAATGTTAAAAGTATTGCGAAATTTCTTTGTAACATATTGGTCAATGTACTTGTAGAATTTCAAACAAATCAGTGGACAGCAACAACTTACAGCCATGCTAGGATTAGAATTTGTTAGGTAGACTATTGAGGGATAAAATTGTTTTTTCTGGTAATAGGCATTGCCGATTACCACAGTCGTGAGTGCAAGACTGATTACGGATGCTACTAAAGCCTTCATTTTGATAATAACTCAATACGTCCGACACATTAAACCACTCAAAATTTTCATATGAAATATCTTTGTAATTTTTAGGCACTCCTAAATAGTATAATTGTCAACAAATACATTTTCATAACACCATTTCGTATCAGTCGCTAAATCAGAAAACTAATTTTGACGTGTTCAATGTTCATTAGTGTCATTTACATAGATAACATATATAAGTTCTGTATGAGGTGATCATGACAAATAAATTGAAACGAAGTTGTCACATGCAAAACAAGTTTGTGAATTATAAGATAATTTAAAAAAAAACATGTGATGATAGCCTTTAGACAAAATGAAGACCTCTGTATTGCACAGCTACAAAAAACTGAATATCGTTTTAATGAAATGTCCAAAGTATTATTTTTAGCAATTAATCTTAGTAAGTGGACTACAAAATTTTAATATACAAATAAAATATTATTTACGTCAAATTCTCAAGAACACTGAATATTATAACTTTGTTTTAAAATTAGTAAAAAATACAGTAGAAACCGGCAATTTGTGAAGCATTTGCAATGTAAATACGATGAGTTTAAAAGGCATGTCTCCAGAGCTACAAAACAGTGAAAAAAATGTCAGTTTGTGAAGATGGTGTGTACGTGATTCGTTTTGTTCTAAATTTTATATATAGTTAACGATCTCAATCTTTATAAGGTGAAATAAACTTCAATTAATGATTCCACAGTTACAGTGTTGCTCTTTTTAATAAGCATTATTCGAATAATTAATCATGTAGTTGGATAAGCAATTAATTATTTGCCGCGCAGTCAAAACAACTTCTATATTTTTTGTTTAATTCGTTTAGATTGTTTGGCCCTAGATTTTAGATTATTCCATTGCTGTATGATGATACTTTACGTGTTAGAGACAATGTTTTTTATTTTATAGGAAGCGTGTGAATAATAAAGTACCTGATAAAGACACCCAACATGGTAACTACCTTAATCTAAGTACATATATGCCTAATGTTATTATTGTAATTATATCGACGTTGTTATTCTTTTTAATATTATTAGCAGGGCGATGATCCGCCTTTTTTGCCTGTCGGGACTGATGTGAGTGCTAAATATAAGGGAGCATTCTGTGAAGCAAAAATCAAGAAAGTGGTCCGTAATATAAAATGCAAGGTAAATAATAGTAGACAATCGTATATACAAGAGTTTTTATGAAAACTTTGTTACTTATTAAGCTTTAGATTCTATCTACCATCAGCTTGTGACAGTCCATTATTGGACATATGCCTCTCCCAAGGACAATTCTTTATATATATTAGCCTTAATGTCTGCCTTTGGACACAGACCTCCTCTCCCTTTCTCCATGCTGGTTAAGATTTATCAATGCTATTTAGTTACTTAATTGTTATTGTTGTAATAAGTGGTTATGGATTTTGCATTGTAGATAATTAGTCTTGATGCGATTACAAGTTATGTGTAATTACTTTTTGAAAAGCATAGCAAAGTTTAACTTATAATTTGAGCTTGTAATCAAACTTTGGTATCAGCCATAAGTGTGAAATATGTTTTATAATTGTGTTAATGAAAACCTCTGTCATTAATATAATTACAGGTAACATTAAAAGCTGGTGGTATCATCACTGTCAATGATGATGTAATCAAAGGCACCTTACGTGTAGGTAGCACTGTTGAAGTGAAACAAGATCCTAAAAAAGATGCAATGGAAGCTGTTATTTCAAAAATACAGGACTGCAGCCAGTACACTGTTGGTAAGAATGAAACAAGAAAATAAAGATTGGAAATAAGAAAACGAAATATTTGAGTCATTACTTAAAGTTTAAACTAATACAATTTATTAATAAATCTAATAACTGAATATACAATTATAAAAAATACCACTAAAAAAATATTGGTTCTAGTTTTTGATGATGGTGACATAACAACCTTACGCAGATCAGCTCTGTGTCTTAAGAGTGGGCGTCATTTTAATGAGAGTGAGACATTAGATCAGTTACCACTCACACATCCAGAGCATTTCTCCACACCAGTGATTGCTGGTAGACGAGGGAGAAGAGGGAGGGCGCAGTAAGTTACATAGAAAATTAAAATATTTTAATAAAAAAAATCGTGACTATTGAATGTAACCAATAAGAATCTTAAAGTAAATCAATGTAAAACAAATAATATCTACTGATGAAAGTTATAAAAGTATTCACTAATTCTTATCTTTCTGCTCTTTCTTCCTTTACTAATGTAGCTAATGTTATTTTCTAGGTCAGAAGAAAGTGAGGGTGAGGGGGTGACGCGCCGTGTGAAAGCAGATAGTGAGCCACATGTGGGACGTGTGGTTTTGGTGGAAGCTAGTAGTGGCGCTGAGCGCCGTCGCCCTCATCAACCTGCTTTCCCTGCTCTTGTAGTTGCACCGACGGCACAGATTAAGGTTAAGGAAGACTACCTTGTAAGATCCTTCAAAGATGGCCGCTAGTGAGTACTTTTTTATCAAGGTTATGAATGAAATAGAAGTCTACTAACATTGAATTCTACTTTTTGTAAAAAACTATATCAACTGTTAGTTAGAAAAAAAAAGCTTTAATTAAGCTAAATTAAAAATAAATAATACTGCCAAAAGTTAACTGTTATTGAGTTATTTGTCTATCAAAAGGTTAAATAGTAATTATTATACTAATATAGTATACTGTTAAAATAGAAATCATAACTGTTAGATCTTAATAAACGTAAAAATATTAATTGATAGAGAATGCTGACTTCAGAAACTGCTAAATATTATCAATTTCTATTTCAATTGGTATGAGTATATATTTTAAGATGATTTATTGACTATGATGTGTAAATTTGCCACAATATGATGTTTCTTTGTTCAATAGTTTAACAGTCTTATATGTTCACAGTTGAGCTATTTCCATAATTAAACTACTAAATTGGTAATTGGTGACTTGATATTTAAAAATTTACTTTTAATAACAATTTTGTCATTGACAGCTATACAGTGCCGAAAAAAGAAGCACGTGAATTCCGTAAAGGCAGTGCACCTCTGGAATGGGCTGGTGTCGAAGCTGCACTGCAGTATCTCAACAATGCCGTGCTGCCGCCGCATTGGGACCGTGACACACTCTTCAATGAACCAAGGAATACCTCTGATGACGTAAATAATTATCTTTTCGTGATATCGGTTTTTATTTATTTGGTTATTTAGTCAACACTTTTCTGTACATGCCATTGTGAAAACTTCATGACGCTTTCCGCTAGTCATAAATCCTATTTTGTTTATGGATATATATGTAGGAATTGTTTAAACATGTTGGGCTAGCTAACGTCATGTTCATTGGATGTATTATTATAGTGTCTGTTGCGTTGCAGCAGTAGCAATCTTGTTTTGAATTGAGATCCTTTGACCTTTCTAAATGCTGAAAATGTCGACTGAGAGTTAGAATTTAAGTTAATACCTGCTTAGGTAAAAATAACACTGTTATCCTTTGTTTATACTAACATCAGCTCAATAAATGATACATCTGAATATTGTTAACTTACAGAGCTCCGATGATGAACCGCGTGAAGAGAAAGATCACTTTGTTGCTCAGTTATATAAATTTATGGACGACCGCGGCACCCCTCTTAACAGGAACCCTACAATTGCTAATCGAGACATTGATTTGTATAGACTATTTCGCGTAAGAATTTTTATATTCATTTTCAAAATTAATGAAAATAAATATCGTTTAATATTTTTTAAATACATATTAAAAAAATGTTTTTAATTAAACTGACAATATAATACACGGATTCGATTCCGAAGCCGTAAGTTTGAATGGTTGCAAAATTTCTTTGAGCCACATAACCTGCTTTTACCCTCATTAACCTGCCGCTCTAACAGCATTGCTGTGTTCTGCGGACCAGTTTACCCCTCCAAAAACAGTACTTAAAGATTTTATTTAATCAAACGAAATATATTTATTACCACTCATTGTGAAAAAAATTCTTGATCAGGTTGTTCAAAAATTGGGTGGCTACAATCGTGTAACGAATCAAAACCAATGGAAGACAATCGCGGACAAAATGGGCTTTCATCCAGTAACCACAAGCATAACAAACCTTTGTAAACAAGCATATAAAAAGTAAGTGGCAATTTTAGTTTAATTGTTATTTGTTACTTCATAATTTATTTACAATATTGTAACAAATCTGGTATTTATCTATTACAGCCTTCTTTGTATCCATTTTTGCATATAGCCTTCCTTTCCATCGACATTGATTTCACAACTCGCAATAATGAGTGATCCGCTGCAATTTGATTTTTATATTATACATTAGCTTAGAGAGTGAATATTTAACATAAAATAAATCATTGGAATGTTCTAGGTTTCTGCACAGTTTTGAGGACTTCTACCGCAAGTTGGGTGTGACGCTAGTGGCGCATCCACGAGGTGCACGCACTCCGCCTGCTGGCCGCTCTCTAATACGGGACCGCGACAAACAGCCACCCATCTCCTCCTCTACATCCTCTACACCAACTGGAACACCTGCACAGGTATGTAGAACAGTAAATAGTTTCTTGTAATTTGTGTATTTATTCACCTAAGTTATATTAAAAATATTAAAAGATTATTAATAATTATAAAATAATATTTCAGTTAACAAATAATAATTACATTTTCTCTTAACAAACCAGAATCCTATTAAACTAAGATTTTTTTCTTTCAAATAGCATATTACATTTTTATAGGACAGGCTGTAAAATTAATAATATTCTATTCATACAAGTATTGTAAATGTTAGCGAGGTTTAAATTAATGAATTTTATTGTCATTTAGCGCGGCAAAGAAAAAGAATCGGACAAGAGTGAAACAGAGAAAAGCGACAAGAGCGAGAAAGATGACAAAGTGGAGAAAATCGAAAAACCAAAAGAGAGGTTGGGCGTCAGTGACGAAGACGACAGTGCCGATAATCAACCACTTATAGCTACCGCGCCCAAGTAAGTAAATTAAAATAGTGTATTTATGACGAATTAAATGTGAGTCGCAAGATATTTTCTGCTGGACATAGGCTTCTCTAAGATATATCCGCACCGATCAGTCCTGCATTGCTAGCATCCACCGTTTTTGCACGATTTTAGATTGTCACAACATACTATTATTATAAAACATGTGTTAAGAAATAAATGAAAATATTTAAGTATTGCAGGCATGTAAATACTATATACCGTAATCTTTTATTTAAGGATTGAAAAAGAAAAGGAGAAGGAAAAAGACAAAGAAAAGGAAAAAGATAAAGAAAAAGAGAAAGAAAAAGAGAAGGAAAAAGAAAAAGACAAAGGATCTTCAAATAGCACCAGCGATGAGAAGAGCGTGGTAAAACCTCGCTCGCAGTCGAAGACTCGGAGCCACTCAGTCGCAAAGACAGATTCGCACGAGAAAAGGACGCCTAAGAGAAGACCATTTTTATCAAAAAGTAGGTTTTTTAATGTAAAACTTAATTGTAAATAATATGGACATTAACCTTATTTATTACTATAATGTAAATTGCTAAATGAAAACTTATACTTACAGTGTGCGAGGGCGCAAGTGCGGGGACACCTCGGGCGTCGCGCAGGCCGCACGCCTCTACTGACAGCGACAGCTCAGGCCGGGCCTCCAGGTAACATTGAAACACTATTGTTGAGTCGCAGAATATCTCTGAATGTGGACTGGCAGGATCGCTCTGTGTGCAGATCTTTAGGGGCCCATGACTGAGTTCGTCGTTGGGGCTTGGATGCGTTTGTCTATGGATTCGTGTGTGACGTGAACGTCATCTTAACAAAATAAAAAAAAGATGTCATGAAAATTGTTAAAAATAAAACAAATTTTATAAAATAAACGCTATGAATTATGTCATGTAACCGTATTTTTTTAATTACAGTAGATGTGGCCCAACAAAAAAAATGCAAAGTCGTCGTAGCCAGAGTGCGAATTCAGCAAGCAGCGGCAACACTATCGCTTCAAACAGTAGCAAGAGACCTCGTAAGAGAAAGAGCACTGAGTAAGGCTTTCAATAAATTAAAGTATATATACAATTTAATGTGTTGTCTGTATAATGTAATTATAGTTAATAATCAGTTAATAAACTGATTAAAAGTAAATAAAGAATGATTTTTTGTAGACCTTCCATGAGCGAGTGTACTCGGTCTGGGGGCGCTAATGTGAAGGCGCAAGTCGGTGATAAGCTGAAAGTTTACTATGGCCCTACACAGTCGGAGTCAAAGGTAATCTTGATATCAGAGTTAGTATATTCTAGGCAAACACTTCAACATTATTTGATCCAGGCCTTTTTTTACTATCAATATTCTGCCACAAAAACCTTGATCTCAAATTTACGTAAATTTAAACGACAATCAAACCAAATAGATATTTGTCACGGGTAAGCAATCTCCGGCGAAAACTAAACTTAATATGTTGATATCTGGTACTCAGTAAGGAGAAAGGACTGCTTTTGTTGGAGATTTCAATATAAATATGATGACTAGCTAGATAGATTCGAAAAAACTTCAAGGTATGTGGGCCTTGAATTAGCGACCCTGTTACAAAACAAACATCCAGCCAATGACTCTTAAAGGCATTAAGTACATAAATGCTATACAAAATTTAAATACACATCATAAAGTATAAAAAAATGTATAATACCATTTCAATACAGGTTACATACGAAGCGAAGGTTATTGAGATATCATCCGAAGGCATGCTCCGCGTCCACTACACGGGTTGGAATACGCGCTACGACGAGTGGATCAAGCCGCAACGCATCGCGCTCAATGTCACCCAGCACGATGCGCGGAACAAAAAAGTATATGCCATAGTCTATCATTCAGATCTCATTGACGGTTTCGATAGATAATAATAATATATCAGAACTTGAGATATTTGAAAATACATGAATGATGTAAATATAACCGTGATAGCCTAGTGGTTACGGGCCTCGGCCTCCGAATCGGGGGTCGTGGGTTCGAATCCAGGTCCCGCACCAATGAC
>DWHU01000153.1:0-26048 GCA_018247975.1 Parides photinus
CAAATAACCATATTATTATACACAAAGCAGTACACACTACACACGACCTTAATATCCCACGATATTAAGTGACTATGAAGCCATGAATCATTATGCTCGCCCAGAATACTTCGGCTCTCATAAACATATGAGACAACAGTCTGTCGATACTTACGATACTGTCATGGTTACAAGAAAAAACTACCACCACAAATGTAGTTCAATCCTCCACTTGCTTAGCAAGCAAATTTCCCCAGAGTCAAGGTACAATTAAAATAATTTTATACAAACCAAAAAAAGGATCCAAGCAAAAGCAAAACAATAGCGGTGCTAATATTTTTGCGGTTATCTTCAAACTTTCCCATGTCAAACCTCATCAGTCCACTTTGGGCAAAATTTAAACTTTGAACGTAAATCTTAAAAACAATAAAAAAATCAAAAGGGATTTTACGATGATTGATCACTAAATAAAACCTGTATTAGACCTTAACAAACCAATTGGTGTGGCCGATGTTTAGCAGTGGTTTTCAATAAGTTGAAAAGACGATGATAATGAAGATGATTATTTATAAAGATATTAATATTAGAAATACATTTAAATGGAAGTTTACACATACCAAACGAATATTATCATGAGTAAGAACACTACTCTGATTTATATGAGTGTAAAATGGAAGCCAGCATTTGCTTATGAGAGTTGCGTTGATGAGTGTTCCTCTCGAGTCCCAATTGTAGTCTATGCACATACGGACAAAGTAGTGACTGGCGGCAAACATCACTAGCAAGGATATCACTTGCCATTTGAATATCTGAAAATAATGAAAATTGATAGAAGAATCCTTCATACAATGTAAAAATCCAAAAAAAAAGAGCGAGTTTACCATAATATAAGCAATGTTCGCCGAAGGATTATCAGCCAGATAATCAAAATAACCAATCACTATATAAATATGTGCAAATCTACTAAGAGTGTTAATCAGCAACGCGTCATCATCTTCGATAGCTTGACTCATCACCACGCTGTATACTTCGTAAACCGGAAAGGCACCAATGACGTCCATCAGGAAACTCCGCGTTAGGTAATGTTTTATGCATAATCTATTATCTGTTATAAGAATCCCGCGCTGGTCATAGTAAGGCATCTGAAATTAAAAAAAACAATGTAAGTTTAAATTGTTATATGAATATGCAACTAACGGATATACTTACAAAGAACTTTAGAATAATATCGATCAAGGCAACGCAGTGACAGAATGCGCCAATGACCATCAACGGCCACCTATTGTATGCTCCAGTACCACCTATTAAGAAAAAGTAATTTAATACCAATTTTGTCAGAAAATGCTTTAATACAGTATAAAGATTATAAAAAATCTCTACTTAACTTTATTGTACTGTCATTGACTGTCACCGAAAAGTAATAACCATATCAAGCAGTATTAACTTTTTCTATTGAATGTAAGTTATCATGAATAACATCATGTTGATATCATCATGAGTCGTAAAAATGGGGGTCGCATTTATTTATCTATTTTAGTTTTAAGGTACACGATTAGGGTACACATGGCGCACTCAATGCTGTAATAATAGCATTCTAAAATATTGCAAAGTTACTGTATTCTGGTTTAAAGGATTTTACCTTGTGTCATATCACAAGACAACAAGGCAATGTCGTACTCTGTACATTATCCTTAGTAGTTATGAGTAGGCGTATCACTTACCATCAGGTGAACGAGTCACCAGTCTCGTCGCTTTGTCAAATAAAGCAAAATTTTAATTAAATTAAATGTTTAATATAATAAAACGTACCTTGTAAAGCTGCCGATACAATAGATATGCACACAACTATAACTCGAATGAACATCCAGTATTTCCAAAACCTGTATAACAAATATCAAATGATTTACATTTTCTCAAAGCAATGGTAATTTTTTTCTAAAGTACTAACTTTTGACTTTTAACTTGAATTAAGTAACAAAACGGAAGTGGATCGATATTGTCATGGTGGCGAAGTTACAATTTACCTCTCCTAATTATCCTGACGGATTCGAAAAACCTTCAATCAAAATCATAACAGCTAGTAGATTTTACAGCATCTGTAGCGTAGTTGCTTAATTGCAGACCCACATATTGTTTGAGTTTGGTTAGAGGCAGGGTTTTTTATATCACCTATAACTGGGTCAAGTATAAGCTACAAATGTTGTCTTCTATCATTTATGAAAAATCTTAACTTACTATCCCATACTTAATAAAGATTATTTATTAACTGTCAAAACTACACTAAATATAGACTGCTAAATCATATAAACTGGAAGGCTTAATAGAAGTACGTTCATACACAACGGCTCTCAATAGAAGTTTTAAGTAATCACCGTATTTGAGATATATAATTAATGAAAAAAACATTGTTTCAAAAATTATTGCGTTTCAAAGTTTGAGTTATGCGATCAACGGAAAATTTATAATAAAGCATGAGTATGAGTTATCAATAACAATAATTCATATTGCAACGGCAATAAATGATTTATCTAGAAATTCCCAGAGTGGTAGACGTTCGACGAGGCGATGACTCGTTCTCGTTTTAAACTTCTCGATGATACAGAGTATAAATCTATATCGGCGAGTCCGATATAGGACTAATAAAAGACTTATTGTATTTAAATCATTGTTGTTAGCAAATGAAAACAATTTTCATCTATAAATATCGTTTCATTCGACCAACTCATAATCACCGCGTAATTGTTGTAATAATCGACATACTCACTTTGATGAAGGATTAATACTAAATGATATTCTGTAACGATGTCTAATGTCTGTAAAACTTTTATAACGTTTCTCTTCTACAACCGATGTCCTAGAGTGGAAAATCCTTTTACGAAGTTTCTTTTGGTACTGAAATATAACAAAAACAGGTTGATTGTTAATAGATGTAAAAGTTTTTAAGGGATGTATGCCACTTGTTATAAATCAATGTATAATACACCCGATTGAAATGTATATTTATATCGAAATTTACTAAAATGACCATACATTTCAGAGATATAACAAAAAATTTTATCTTATTTTAAAGTTAAATCGTTTTTAAATTGTTAAATAATTACCTAATCTTCGCATTATGTGCACTGCCGTCTTAAAAACTGAGCAATCACGGAAATAATGTAGCCAACATTTAAAATACTATTAAATCGTCAAATTAAACTTATTGTATTAACTTACGTCTCTATGAATTTTGATTTGATCGTACGTTATTTTGGTAAATCCATCATTAAATTCTTCTAGACATAGATCGAAAAAAGACTTTTCACGAGGATAACGATTTAAAATATTGAAGAAATCCGTTCTACTTATCAGAAGAACCTATAACAAATCCAGTAAAATAAATAAATAGTACAATTTCAAAACATATTAATTGCTATTAAATAAATTACCTCGCATTCTGTATAAGCAACATATGTCCTTAGAGATGGTTGGTTAAAAAATACTGATATAAATGCAAGCATGTCTCCTGGTTCAAAGAAACTTTTGACTAATTCCCCCTTAGCGTCGTGACATTCGCTTCTTATATATCCCTACATAGTAATAAAAAAGTTCAGAAAATACACGCAGTAACAATCGATAAATAATGTTTTCTTCGTTAGCTTTTACTTACTTGAACAAGCCAGGTAACATTTTTCGGTTGGAGGCCGAAAATCACCACTGCTGATTTTTTGGGAACCATTATAAATTTTGCATGATAGGCAAGATCTCTAATAAGTGCACTATCAGCAAATAAAAATGGCTTCGATTTCTTTATTAATTTTTCAGCCACTTCGCCGTGTACTTTCCAATATATATCGTAAGGCTCGTTTTGTAAAAGATTGGGAAATAAAACATCAATTCCTTTGTAATATTTCCAGTGACATATTAAATATCTATGTAAGCGTTTTAGTAAATCCGGATGTATCTTAAATTGTTTGTAATGTTTCGTAATGTTTATCGCAAAGTATTGATAATTTGATACTCCGGTGTTATCAGCATGATATATTCCTATCAAAGCTGCCTTACAATAGATAAAAATAATAAAGCCCGTATAAGCCAATATAGCTGACAAATATACATCTGATAATTTTTGGGGAGGGAAGTCGGCAAAAATATATTCTAAAAGCCACGCAATGAAAACCTCGTGAACGTGGGTCATGTCGTATTGACATTTTTGTTTAGATACACTCAAATAACAAAAGCTTTCGCCGAAAAATTTAAAAGCGCTTAAATTAGGATAAATCTGTAGTAAGGATAATGTAACGTAACTAGATACGTAAACAAATATCGAATGAAGTAAACAAACTTGAATTAACACATGTAGTAGAGGATCACTTCCGAAACTCCAATCAGAAAATAGAACGTATACTTTCAATATACGGTTGAATTGCACAGTGTAATAATATTCAGGTTTACCTATTAAAATCATCAGACTCTCAAACCATATTGCCGACACAACGTCGATGAAAAACTTTACACTCTTAAAACGTGCAAACATAACTGATGCAAAGTTCACGCACACTGTTTCCTGGTTTTCCATGGAGGTCATAAGTGAAACGAAAACATCAGATACATACACAAAATCAGCCCATAATTGAAAGAAACCGAACCAAATCGGTACAACCAATCTTGTGATGTTCGGCGGGTAAATAATTAAAACAAGGAAAACAGTGATCGAAACGATCTTGCTCCATATCGCACTGAAATTAGAGTGCGGCATCAAAATTAGGGGAAAGTTGACGCTGGCGAAAAGAGAATTCCGCTGTAATTCAGCATCAGTGCACAGGACTAGTTGTCCAATGTATTTAGAACAGTGATAGACAACATCTTCCGTTGGCAACTTCAAAGAAACCTTATTGTTCTGCTCCTTCATTTTCCGATGAGATACTAATTCTGATACTTCCCACCAACGCTTCTTAATCCACGCAATCCCTTCGTCTTCAGCTCTGTCTAAACCTCTAACATGTTTCTTGCAGGTATACAACGTATGCGCGTGTTTAATTTTGTTTTTAACGCGCTCCAAAATTACCCTTCGGTCTTCTGGAAACTTATGCAAAGATTTAAGAATATCAGCACGGGGTATATATAATACCTCGCAGTAAGTGAGACAACGTACTATAACCAAGCGCGCTGGAGGCGGTAAGAAAAAACTAATGTCTCCGAAAATGGTTCCACTTGTGACAGATAATATGGGTGTAATATCATCATCAGTGGAAATTAATTGAACGATGCCTGATTTTATGTAATATAAATGAGTTAAGCAATGTGGCCCGACGAAAAATCTCGATCCCGGTAGTTTGTAGTCCATATGAATGTAATCACAAAGCCATCTCTGATATGGATTTGATGTTCTTCTCAATGTAGGGCTATGGTAGAACACGGCCCAGACGAGATCCTGCTTGATGTCGACTCTAAGGTATCTAGGCAGTTCTACGATTATATTGGGAATACGTGTGATACCACCGTGCTGTTTCCACATTAAAGCATAGAAATCATTTACGCCAATATACGCTTTCAAAGAAGGGTTCCTTCTTTCAGTTTCGCGTATAATTATTTGCACTCGCGGATAAAATGAATATATACGTCGTAACTTCATCAAAGCTTCAGCGATAATTTTAGGAAAAATAATGAAATACGTCAGTAGATAGAAAAACACCATCAGAACACTAAAGAATACGTATTCTTTTAAAGTCGATGCTTTGATTTCATCAAACATGCTATTTAAGGGGAAGGTAAAAATAAAAGTTGCCCCATAGACGTACGTTGAATACATTTCACTGCTATCATTAAGCTGGAATAAAAACAATTTTTATTATACATTACAGTAAATGACAAAATAACAAAAAAAAATGTGTATCCCTGTCTTATCCTCCTTATGTATAAATTTTTATTACTTAATGTTAAAACTGTGAAAAATACATGATATACGGTTTTTCAGTATCTATCATTTCTACACGTAGATAAAGTACAATAAAACCCATGTACCTTGTGCATAATAAATTTTCGCCAGTCCTTATATCTGGAGTCTGTACATGTGTCACATAAACCGATATAGGTCAGTAACATTAAGAAGCATGTTATACAGTTAATTGTTATAAAATACATTATTGTCAAGCCAGTACAGAGTTTGACATAATCATGTGTCGTTAGTAGAGAAAAATAATCTGCCACTCTGTAAATGCTGAAAAATTCATAGTTCAAGGTTTCCAATAAAGTGTATAACATTACGATTACAACTATTACTGGATTTACTCGTCAAAAATAGACAGTATACGGTTTATCATAAAATCCATGTACAACAATAAATCGGTTATGTTCTATGAACTGAAACATATTAATATTTTTAGCAATACAGTGTCTAATATAGTTTTAATTGCCCAGTATACTCTGACAATTCATCTATATGAAACTATATAAATATAAATAGCTATCTATTTCTTAACAAACTTCTAGACCTAGCGTTTATTGTAAAACTTGTCTCTAGATAATCTAGCAAACATATAAATCATAACTTAATTTTCTAACATTCATCTACTCTTGGGATGAACTTCTGGCAATATTAATAATGATAGTAGTCGAAATTTCTTCAACAGCGTTGTTTAATTCATTATGAAACCTTCCCTTGTGTAATCTGATAGCTAGAGCATTTAACTCTTTGCTATGCAGTAGTATTTATATTACTTACGTAATAAACTCAATGAAAGACAATATGTTAGGCCACATTTCTATAAAATCGTCCTCGGGACATATAGTAGTGATCATTAAACGGAAGAATGGAATAAGACATATTAGATCAACTAAAAGCAAAAGTGCTGATTTAGGGAGAAATTCCCGTCTCATTGCCTCTTCCGTAACTTGTCTAAAATGAAACGGTATCATTATAATTCTTATAAATTTAGACATAAAATTAATAAATATATGTATTTACCTATGCATTATGTGAAGACAGGTATCAATTCCATAGATAAGATCGCAACAATAAATGTAAAAGTATTTAATTAAAAATAAATAAATGTTATGATCAAGTGCGTCCCAACAATATATAATGGGATAAACTGATTGTAAGGGTCCCTGAAAAATAAACATTAATAATATTAATGCAGACTGCCAACCTTGGTAATGAACGTTAGGTCAAAGGCACAGCTGAGACCAGGGACCTTCTCCCGCGAGGAGTCATGGCTACCATTAATGAGAAGGTCTACTAGTTAAACTTTACGATTGTGAAGGAGACAGTGGAAGTACGGATTGATAATCCACCAAACCTGTAGTTCTTAAAAATTTTGATTTCATCATCACGTTTTTTTTCGCCGGAAACACAAACTTAAGAACGGATCAAGCGTTGCTTTGAAACGCATGTCGCTTCTAATGCCTATAAACCATAAATCATCTACTTCTGTATCTTACAATCAAATAACATACATCATAACAATACAATTTAAAAAGTTAACAAACTTACAAAAATACTTTTCACAATAACTGATAATAAAACTAAAAATTTAAAAACCGGGTGAAACGGTAGGAATAACAAATTGCTCCAGCGAATATCGGAGTCCTCTGAGAGTGCATCATCGTCCTCGTCGTCATCGTAGTCTTGAAGATTTATTAAGGACTTCATGTTATTGCAAATAAACTTTAAATATCTTATTAATTCTTTTATTGAGGTAATTTATGTGAAAGTCCATGACACAATATTATCATCAAAAGTTTGTATGACTGACGTTGCTTTATGACATAATCATTATAAGACGATTGGCTAAATATGACACTTCTTACATTTTTCTTTCTCTCTTCTAAGTCGCCACGTTCTTGGCAGAGTGATCGTGGTCATTCAAGATGTTTGTGGACACTTGTTGGCACGCCTCACAAATAATCTCCATTCTTCGCGGATTGCTAATTTTTTCTATATTTTTTCTTTACCAGCTCGTAAATTTAGATCTAATAATCACAAGATTTAAGGTTTTCTTTTATTCCGAACAATGAATTCTAATTAAAATACACTAGAATCATATAAAGTATTTTCTTATACAATGCAAAATTTTAAAAAAATATGTGTTTTTGGTTGTAGGACGCTGAAGTTCGTAAAATTATTTAGATAATAAAACATATCCACAAAGACACCATAACGTGTCCCCAAAGTTTGGCGTTACTGAGTTTTTTGAATATCCCAAAATAGTGCTGAGTAGCATAAATAAATAAAAAACAGTCATCATTATGATTCCAAAACTGAGACATAGCTTTCGTACACAAGGACATTTTTCTACCACACTTACAATTCTTTGTTATGTGACGTTGTACGATTCTAAAATTTGTTATTCCTAGAACATCACTGTTTCTTCACGATTCTTACCTGAAGCTATTGAAAACGTACCATCGTGATATACAGCTCTAACGATCGCCTTACAAACTAGGCGATTACAAGTTTATAATGTTATAGGATTATAAAGTAATTATCATCATTCGCTCGATAGACGTCTAAAAATTTGTATTCTTATACAAGTATGCCCTAAATTAAAATGAATGAGTACATACGAGGAAGTTTGAAAGCGGCACTTATGATAGATAAGATGAATAAAAATCGTTTGTCCTGGTACGGACATATTTTACGAAGAGAGGAAACGGTTGTAGTAAAAAAAGTTTTTAGTATGAATGTGTTTGGTTGAAGAGGAAGACCAAAGAAACGATGGATGGATTGTGTGAGAGATGATATGCAGTGTATGGGATGAATGATGAGTTAGCGTCTAACAGGAATGCATGGAGAAGACTGACATACTGCGCCGACCCCAAATAAATTGGGAAACGGGAAGGACAACGATGATGAAGCATGCCCTAAATTACCAATTCACCCAGCGGTTTCTCGCGATCTTCATTATTTGTAAAGTAATAAATCCAGAATAATCGAAAGTAATATTTTATTTATTAATAACTTTAGCAGAAACTACAAGTTTATATTAGGTATTTTAATGTTTGAGATATAATTCACTATACTCCTTGGATAGTTTAGAGACGTGCTGATCGGCGATTGCGGCGCGACGGGCAAGCGTCCCCACATCGTCTCCGGTCGCGGCGCGCACGCTGTACGCTTGCAAACGGCTCGTACCGCGCAACATACGACCTGCCACTCTGTTGATAATACATATACGACATACTTTTAAAAATAATTACCATCTATAACCAGAAACTAATAAAAACTAATAGCTGAAACAACTGAGTTGTTGCAACTGGATCCATTGCTACAGACCGTCTAGGCCAGAGCTTCTTGACCTTTTTTGTGCCATGCCCCACCTTGGCCTTTCTAAAACTCTCATGTACCTAACCCCCACCTCTTCCCACCTGTCCTTTATTACATGATACATAATTTTTCATATTAAAAAACTTAATCTTCTACTTAAGAAACCCTATATAATTTGACAACTTTATTTTTTTTTTAAATTTGACACCGACGTCTAAAGCGAAGAGGGCAAAGTCATGTCGGGTCAATTATCAAATTGCCCCTTTCAACCATCGAATTGCCCCATGTGGGGCGTACGCCCCACGTTGGGAAACACGGATCTAGGTCCTCTGTCTGTCAATTCCTGTTTTGAACGGCTCTGTAGCTAATAAAAATTATAAAGTAACGAGATTTATTATCTTTGTATCGACGAGCACTATGTTATGTATATTGCTTTGCTATATGTTGGCGTATTACCTACGATCACGTAAGTCATGTTAGTTTTGTCTCTTCGAATAATAACTAAACAAGTTAAAAAGCACTGCTCGGCAGAACAGCATCAGCACGCACAACAGCAGCAGCTTTTTTCGAAATTAAGATTAATAACTCATAGGGAATTCCTACATTTTAATAAAAAAAAAAACATGTAGATTCTCTTTGCTATTTTAATTATGTCACAACAAAATGTCAAAAACATGTCAAACAAGGCCGCACGGACGAACAGACACAAACAGACGAGTGGCCACAGTAAAGGTATTTTCTTTGAAAAAGTCGTTAAAAAAACCCTGACTAAAGACAAAACTATGTAAATTTTCGAGTTGGTAACAAAATATTAAAAGTATTATAAAATTTTTCTTGTAAGTTTTTTCTTTATTATTTACTAACCTTATCATACATGGTGGTTTTAAATTAGGTAAAATGAAATCGGTTTCATAATAAACCACTTGCATGGCCGGCCCATTTTTATCTCTTATCAACAAGATCTTCGCACAGGAGTCACCAACTCTCACACTGATGTATTTAGCTGGAATAAATACGAGAAAAAATGTGAAATAATATATTGCCGACATCCAACTCTCAAGTACAGTGTTTCATTTCGTCCGTCATAATGCTAAGAAGGGATGATTAAAATAGTCTGTGCCCCCAAATTTCTGTTAAGGTTAAACATATGAAAGCCTTTAAAATAAAATTAGATAGACCTTCTCCTAGACTATAGCATTTTACCATCTCTCAAATTAGTATTTTTGCTAACAAAAAATTATTATACATAACCAACACAAACTCACCGACGATTTCATAAAGAATCAAAATGCCAACCTCCTGTAAAACCTTGTGCCATTTCAAAACCTTCTCCACGGGCCCGGAAAACGCTCTTGGACCGCTTTTATATAACGCCTGCGGAAATTAATTTTATCGTTAAATTTGTATCGTATTTATACGTAACTTGCTAATTAACAAAGGTAACCCAAAAAAAAATTGCACGATTACCGCGGCACGAAACTTCGCTGAATACGTTATTTAAAGAAAACATGTAAGTGAGATTATTTCTATTCCCTGAACCAGCAATAATCATCAGTTCGAGCAAACTTGTGATTAATAGATTGGTTATAGGATGGACACATGCTGAGAAGTTCCTTTCTTAAAGAAAATAATGCTACTAGATGATATGATGATAAATAGGCTTGTGTATGGGAAAAGAATAGAAATGTATATTTTAATCGTAATATTTTCTAGTATGTCGTAACATAAATTGTTATTATTCATATTAGTATGACAGAGACGATGTTATAAGAAATAAGAAACTAAAATTAGAAATGTAATAGCGAAAAGTAATTAACTAATTATTGTTAAAAGAAAAAAGAGTACAATAATGAAAAATATCCGTTTTAATTTTTCTTACTTTAATTTTGTCGAAGCGCAACTTAACTTCATTCGAGGCTTTGTTTTTCACGAGCGTAGAGTCAACCGGTTCTTTCGTTTCTTCTAAAATATTTAGATTACCTTTGAGCATCAATTAAATGCAATTAAATGGGTTAAGTAATAAACACAACACCTTATTTACCGTGTAGCGCTGCTGCTAAAATATCAATATGTTTTGGATTGAATTATACCTAGTATCTTTTGAGTGACAAGACAACATCCCATCTCTAGATGGCGAAGACAACGAGTAGTGTAAATATCATTAGTAGTACTTAATAATTAAATGAATGCCAGTCAAATGCAGAAATAAGAGCCAAGGATTTATTTCGATTATAGACAGCTTTCGGAGACCATCTTCGTCGTCACCCAAAGATCTCTCATTCACTTCGGGTCGGAGACCCTATGCAACCTAATATTAAACTTAAAAAGTTATTATTTTTATTTAAAATAAATATTTTGTAGTGCCGCATATCTATCATCATTGTCATTAAAATAAGGCATGATTTAAATGTTAACATACATTAAGAAGATTAGTAAATAATTACCATTTAGAGGCATCGATACAGACTTCGGTAATGTCATTTCATTAATCGACGTAGATGATGACGTATTTCCATAATTAGTAGACTGCATTGGAGTAAAAGTTTTTCTTGGGTATTCTTGAACTAAGATTATGGATCTTTAAAAGTATACTTCTTAAAACAACATAATTCAATAAACGTTCAATGAACAATTTAATTACCTTTTGTGGAAAATTGTCGTTTATTAGCGTATATTTTGGTAGTCGGTTGTTCGGACTCCACAAAATTATTGTTCATCTTATCACTGTAATATACAGTTTCCGATGCTTCTGTTGCAAAATTGTTATGATCTACAGGAAAGTTCTGCGGTCCTTGTGAACCAGAATAAAATAAATTAGCATAATTTTACTTCGTATTAATCGAAAAGGTCAAGAAAAACCACCACATGCTAACAGCACAGGATAGGATTGGGTGTCTTTAGAGATGATCTATGTCAAGCGGGTTTAACTATGGTAGAAAAGACTTATTAAAATTAAAACCTTCGTTAGTTCCTTTTTTTTAATTATAATATGGTCAAGTTTTTACAATATCGCTTCCTGTAATAATATATTCCTTCCATGTACATTTTAATAACTTTAACTAATGCTGCGACCGTAATCTATTACTTGCAGGGTAGGACTGAACTCAGGACTCTCAAATGCTTTTTTCGTAACATTCGTGATAACAATCAAAATCACAATTTTTTTTTACATGAAATAAACGTTGCACCAAATTGTATTTGGAGAACCACATAAGAATAAATAAATAAACCATTATTTCACAGAGCACGTTGATTGACTAATGATAAATAAATTTATAGTTTTTGAACTCTACCCCTTTAATAAACAAAAAAATACCTGGAGTTACATAAGAAGCGCTGTTAGAAGTATATGTCGCTAAATAACGGGGATCTATTTCGGACATAACGGGTCTTGGATTTTGTAATATCTATAAAGATAAACCATATTATGAGAAAATGGGTTTATTTAAAAACACAAAACAAAATGATTACGCAAACAACAAAGTTAATCCCTTGTTCTTCGAAAACAATACCTCAACCTCTGCCTCAACGTCCCTTTGACGTTGAAGTAACCTTAATTAAAATGTTAGGAGTTTTCGTGGCTTTGAGGAGATGGAAAAAACATTTAAAAAGAAGCCTCAACAAGTTTAAAACAAGGCAATTACTTCTATAAACTTTTATCATCCAGAGAACATGCGTCAATTTCATTATTTTTAATATCAATACCAACTAATACATTTTTAAAAAAGTTTAAATTATCAGAACATATTTTATTAATAATTAATCATTCATATGTTATTCATATTTTATTAAAAATTAAAAAGTATTCTCAAATACGAATTACAACATAAAAATTATTAAACTATTACATATGTATACTTACTACTCCCGTATTATGGACTGGGTACTGGACATTTGGTAAGTCGGGTCCATATCCTCCATAAACAATATTTTCTGGTCTAAAAAGTATTATTTTTTTACTATTAATGATAATTTTGTAATAAATACTCAAAGTTCTAAATACGATAGGCGACTATTAAAACTCTGCATTCGTCTATTCGTTTTTGCATTTCTCTCAATGCAATTAAATAAGCTTTTCTTAACAATTATGTATTACTCCTTTTCCTTGACTTACTCAAACCAAATTATATTATTTGCACTAGAACTTGAAGTTGGTCGTACTTGATTGAATCCAATTGTTTGATTGAGATGATTGTTTCCTGAAAATATAGTTTATTATTGCGACTTAACAATTTGAACGTACATTACATACTAAAAACCAATTTAAATAAAGCTGAAGTGTAAATTATATTTAAACGATGCTGTACCTGCACCGCTTCTTCTTTCTCGTATAACATAACGATCCATTTTTTTTATTTATGCAGGCTAAATTTTTGTATCGATTTAACAAATTATAAAGTTTCGGTGTTTAGTAAACAGTGAACTAAATTTTTCTATTTCCCGCTATTTCTTTTTTTTTAAGAATTACTTCATTATGGCGCCTTATCAGTGGCCTTTATTATTATTCATAAAAAAACATTGATAATGTTAACTTTTTAAAAATAAACGTTATCAGTAATAATAATTTGGTTAATACCTTTAAGTAATAAAAATTAAAAAAAAAATATTATTTTATTTTTGTTTATTTACCATGTTTACAGTCAAATAGAAATTAATAAAACTTAAAGGTAAACTGTGTAGTAATTGATACCTCGGTTATTAATACCGCAAACTTTTAACTAAAAAGATTAACTTTTAAAGCATGTTTTCAGTTTCAAATCAAGGAGAGAAATGATCCTTGCTAATCACAAAAGTCGGCTATGTAGAAAGGTTGAAAATTTTTAATAGGGTTTCATTAACTGATTTCGCACTATTATTTTTTTAAATGTAGCAAAATACCGTTCAATGATATTTTTATAAAAAAATATTATTCAACAGAAAGCTATGTAAGTATAACAAATTTTCATGAAATTTCACCTTTATTTAACTGTTCATAATATTTTCTATCAATTTACCCTTATGCATTGAAATAACCATAAAGATTTGTCAACATTGCTACTACCAAATTTGTAAGTTCTATACAACTTAAATTTATTGTAAAACTACTTCACTTTCATGTGCACTGACTGGCAAGACTTTGCAATATTTAATAACTTTTTTAAAGACAAGTCATTTAACAGCGTAATGTTTTTCAAATAAAGGTACATTGGAGAACAACTACAATTGTCTATGATTATTGCCAACTGTCATTATCATTGTTGCTGTCATTTTATTCTAGCTTTGTAGATCCCTTCTATAGAAGAGTATAACTCTTATTTTATTTACGTCTACGTAAAATTGTATATAGTAATACATACTATATTAATCGAAACTCAATACTTAGATAAAATGGAATTACAAGACACTTATTATAATAAATCGGAATACGTTGAAACTGTTGGTCCCGATCTATCGAACTTTAACATTATTTACGTTTTACCAATTTACTTTAAAGTTTTTTTTTAGGCCTCTGGAAACAAAGTGAGCAGACAAACAGTGTTATGTGGCTCTCAAAATATTATACTCCATGGTAAAGTTATCGTACAAAGTGATGCCATTATTAGAGGAGATTTGGCAAATGTGAAAACTGGAAGGTTTTGTATTATAAGCAAAGGATCTGTAATAAGACCACCTTTTAAAAAATTCAGCAAAGGGTATGAGATTATATAATTTATAACTTGTTCTTACGTATATATTTTATACAGTTTAAGTTTTTTTGTTTAACTTTTCAGTGTGGCTTTCTTCCCTCTTCAAATGGGTGATCATGTGTTTGTTGGAGAAAACACTGTAGTCAATGCTGCTGTTGTAGGCTCCTATGTATATATTGGGAAAAATGTTGTTATAGTAAGTAAACATTTAAAAATATTAGTAGAGATCATTTTACCTCAGAAAAGGTATTGGCTGATGCTTGAATAAGATTTGAATACACCTACTAGACAAATTGTACTAATATACAACTGTTAACATTAATACTCAACAACTTTTGCATTTTTAAGAGTTTTTGGTTTTAATACTCTTGTATTAAAAAAAATAGTATCCATGTAGAGAATTACATTTCCGAACTTCTGATGATCAATGATTGTATTATTATTTTTGTGGTTTATGCAATTAATTTACATAAAATTTATTTAGTTTCTGGAATCACATTTGACTAACATCATATAGTTTGATCTCAAGCTAATTATTGTCTTCATAGTGAAATTGAGACAGAATTGCCACATACCTAAAACTACACTGTTTGTTACAAGCTTTTAACATTACAAAAACAATTATGATCCATGTGCATATAATTTTTAGCTTTATGTAAATATGGAATTTGTGTCTTATTGTTATTTAATAAAAATTAAAAGAACAACCTAGTTTGTCTTCACAATAACTTAAAATTGTTATCGAAAATCTGTGAAGAAAAGTATCATTCTTATAATGATAAAATCAATATACCATAGTACAAAAATAAAACCCTGTTTTGTCCGTTAAATATGATAAATACATCTAAGTTTTTAACTTTGTGTGTTTTTAAATTTACTTGATTATAATATTTTGTTTTGTTCTGAAACTTTCAGGGACGCAGATGTGTGTTAAAAGATTGTTGTATGATTGAAGATAATACTGTGCTACCTGCAGAAACAGTTGTACCATCATTCGCCAGATATTCTGGAAGTCCTGCTCGTCACCTGACCACTTTACCAGAAGCTATGCCTGATCTTATGACTGAATTTACTAAAAGTTATTATCAGCACTTCTTACCAACATCAGTAAATTGATTAGTAATAAATACTTATTTTTTACATTGTATTTATTAAGAAAGGCTACTTATGTAATAAATAGTTAATCAAAAGCTAAATAAAAAATTTGTATGTTGTAGTTTTAAGCAACATCAATGTAAATTGACACACATATTGCTAATTTATTCTTCTCGAATTGTTGTTTGTTGTTCATATTATAAATGAATATATATTCTGTTAGCTACTGATCCATTCATAACTCACATAATTTTCTTGTTAGCATATAAATACTGATTGCTAAAGCTAATTTTACTGCTGGTATGTTTCCATACCTAAAAACAGTTTAGATAGGTTCTACTGCAACATCTCTTTCCATTACCAAATGGCAGTGTATTGGCATAGAGAGAGGGTATTGTAGCTACTTATCTATTACTGGGACAATGAGACATTAGGTGAACATCCTACAATTTTCTATGCTTCATAGAAAAGAAATGCTACTTGATTTTATATAAGTAAAATATTTATTAGATTACTTGTATGTTTGGAAACAATGTGTGCATGTTGCAATGTGTGAAGCAGCAAGAATATTTAACGTATTAAAAAGCATTTCTCAGCAAATGCTAACGGGGTTTTCGAAATTATTAATTAATAAAAATTAATAATTCGTAATAAATTTCTAAATTTTTATTTTAAAAAACATATACATTCTCTTTGCTATTTGAAAGTGAGCTTACAACAAAATGTCAAAAACATGACAAACACGCCGGACAGATGAGTGGCCACAACAGGTCTTCGAAAAAAACCCTAAAAATTAATAAAATTTATTTAAAGAATATTTTAGTTTGTGAACATTATGTACTCAGTAACTTGTATTACAATTTTATTAATGAAATATATGTGTTTTTCTAGTTCTTAGCTTTCTGAAGTGGACCTGTAGTTTTGATATCTACTCACTTGTTACTTCTCGCTTTGTACTTTGTTTTCTTTAAGAATTATATTTATTCGCATGTTCCTTTTTGCTACGATCTTTTTTAAAGTTAATCTAAGGGACGAGAGGAGCAATATATTCACCAGATGGTAAGCGATACGCCTGTACATAACGATCTGGCACTAGCTAGGATGGTATACAACAACACCACTCGCGCTCGTCGCGATGAGGCAGGGTATTAAGTCTCGTTCCCCCAGTAAATTTACTAATTACAACTACCTTCAAACCGGTACATAGTAATGTTTGTACAGTACTGTTTGGCAGCAGAAACGAGCTGCGGTAGTACCTAGACAGTCTCCGGCAACAATAACCTACTACCAGTAACTTCTAATCTGTGAATAGTTACATTCTGCTTACACTTCTCTACAAATGTGACATACTCTGACATATAAGTCAGACTAATTTGTCATCATCAACAGCCTTTGTTGATCTGCTGCTGGATCTTAAATTTCTTCGGCGAAAAGCGGTTGTCAACCTTAGGAATTTCTGACTGTTTAAGAAATTATTAAAATAAATACGCTCGCGACGCTGTTTTTCTCAATTTAACTGCATAAAGCTACGTTTTCCATTTGGCGAAAGTAAATCAATACGATATTTTATACAAAAATTTTTAGCGGACCACTGAACTAAATAAACATTTATTTAAAGTGGAGCGTCTTTATAACGTTTACATACAAACGTTATGGTGATTTGCATCCCAGTTCCCTTTAATTACATTGCAATAAGTTGGAGACTACAGTGTTCATTGTTACAATGTAATAAAAAGCAGTCTAAGCGACAATTTTTCAGCAATTCTCAAGAGATTATCAACTATTATTATATTTGATTAATTCGGCAAAAACACTCGTACAAAATTGTAGCGTCATGCTAGAACAACTTAATAAGTTTTGTATTATCCAACTGCATAGGAATATGTCGAACTAGTTAGGGATTTGATGAAGAGAGGTAAATTCATAGTGAACTTTCCAAAAATATTTATTACATAGGGTTTAGATTTTATTTAGAGTAGATCATTATTGATAACCGTTCAATTTTCTCTCAAATCGATAATATTACCTTTTCTATAACAACAAACAAAATGTTGTTCAATTTATAATCGATTTTATTACATACAACACTAACAGGATTGAAACGTAAGCTGTTTTGACAGAATTCAGAATTTTCAAAGAGAAACTTAGTTTAATGTTATTGCTTGTAAAATAGTATAAAGGTATACACGTATGTAACAATAACATAAACATGTTACTAAATTTCTACGGAAAGAAATTAAAAAGCTTGTATTGAAAACACTATTTGGATGTAGTGTACCGTCCGATCGTTTGTTGTCTGGTCAGTAATCAGTATTGTGACATTGAATTCAATTCTTGTTTGTGTCGGCGCTTAGTTCCAAATTTAATTTACGATGCTAATATATTTTTTCATGTTTGAATTTATTAATGTAATGTGCCATTATTAAAGAAAATTATCATTTATTAAGCTTAGACTTATGTTTTTAACTTTTATTTATGTGTAAATAAATCTTAAATATCAATTGTACCGAGTAGCTTTTTAAATACTACCTATTAGTTGATGAGAAATAAAAGTAAGAACAAAAGTTGATACAGGGTTTACAAATAATTTTTAAAATACGCAATAATTTTTGCAATTAAATGTTTAATGTGAAACCAAATGTATTAAATTCATTAGCATGACGTTTATTTACGTGTGTAGGTAAAATTAAATAACTACTTTATTTAGCCTAGGATAATAAGGAAGAATAATCAAGATTTGTAATGAGTAACAACAATATGGAATACAGTAACAATGAATCAGAAGTATTAAATGAGAGCTGGCCAAATAGTTGTGAGTTAATTATATTATTAAAATTATGTTTCTAATTTTTTTTTGTAAACAAATGTTTTTGTTTCATTTAAATTTTGTTCTTGAGAATAACTTTTTTTTTATATTCTTATTCCATGGCACTAAACTGGTTTTTATGTTATTTTGTATTATAAAGAATTTGTTTTTCTCTGTTTATTCTTACCAGATCAATATGAGAGAGAATATACACAGCCATACTTAATTCCAACTCAGGAAGCTGAATATGAGATGCGGAGTAGTGTCCTGGTGGATGGTGGTGATAGATATGGAGTATCAGCTACAGTATTTGACAAATATGAAGAATTAATATGGATGGGCAATCAAGGTGTAAGTGAGAATCATTTTATTTATGTATTAGGTATAATGGATGCATGATTAAATTATCATCATAATCACCATCCATCATCATCATCATAACAGCCCATGGTAGTCTACTGCTGGACTCAGACTGCTTCCAAAGAATGCCAATTAACACCATCCTCAGCTATATGCATATTTACCCATGTAAAATTATAGTACATATATTTTATGTTTATATTGAAAAATATCTGATTTCTATTAATTCAAAAAAACTAAGTTTTGTTAAATGTACAGGGCCATGTCACATCATATTATGGTCCAACTATGCAGAAGTACACATCATTTCAAATACATGAGTCTGAAGAAGTCAGGGACATATTGACAGTTGAAAATGGGATATATGCATTGACAAAAACATCTCTAAGGCATCAAATACGTAGAGGTTTACCAAAACACACATTCAGGTATTCACAATTATTACCTTAAACTCAATGATAATTAAATAACTATTGAATCTTTATGTAATTATCCTGGCACCAATATTCATCAAACAATATTAATACTTCCCATACATAAAAATTTAAAAATCATTTTGATTAGTAGGTACATATTGTTATGAATTTGTTTTTTTTTTTCTCTGAAACTTATAAATATTTAATTAAAAGTAATTTCTGTCAAATAAATTATACATTTCTAAATGACACTTCAAAAAATTTTTTACTTTGCTTTGTAAAAACTTTCTTATAATGTTTGGCTACGCAGCTTTGATTTAGTTTTTGTTGTCTTCTCACTTAATTTTTCTACATATTACAGATCCCAGAACATGACAGACATGCAATGCCTGTTTCAAGTGAGCCCAACAAAAATAATGATGGGTGGCCATCAAAACAAATTACTAGAGTTGGATGTTGAGAAAATGTCAGAAACAGTAATTGTAAGTTTAATATTTTGTTAATGATTTTGTTTTTAAGCAGTGTTTACAGCTATTATTATATCAACATACACATTTTTGATTTTGTACATTGTGGTTTTGAGATGACACATGATTATTTGTATGTTAATAAATAATTATAAAAACAATGAACAGCTTCTTGTTATTTTTTACAATTTCGGTGGGAGCCAGGTCCTTCATCTAATGGGAGAGTTGAAGACATTTTATCCAACATACTGGTAATGTGACAGTTGGTAGATGATATGTCTCCTATAGTTATGATCTTGCAACATGTCCATTTTCTATAATGAAGTATTGATGTAAAGTGCAAATTAGTATCTTATAAACTTATTGGGTTATTACAAATTTATAATGAGTGATAATGACAACTTAATTTTTAGTACAGAAGTTGTTAATAGATATTAAGAAGTTTGTACCTATTTATTAAATTATATATACACATATTTAAATTTTCTTAAATAATTTATCATCACTGCAAATTACCTAAGTATGTTGTAGTTAATAAAGAATAATTATCTATATATAGCCCATACAAGATGATGATTGTGTAGTATTGCGAAGTGGAGGTGGTGCTTTGGTCGCCTGTGGGAGCACTAATGGGAAAGTTTCACTTCGTGACTTCAGAACACCAAAAAGCGCTGAGCACTCGTTCAGAGCACACACAGCTTGCTTATCCGATTTGGATATGCAAGGTGATATGCTTATATCCTGTGGATTTACTCAGTCGTAAGTGTTACAAATCGCAAAATATACTTACATGTCCTATTTATATTTTAAGATCATTATATATCTTGTTTTAAAGTTTGGTATTAAAATCAAAAAAATGTGAAAATAGAAAAAAATGTTAAGCAAATAATTTGGTCTTCCTTACAATGATTTATGGTTGGACTCAAATTGTATGGAGATCAGGAGACTGCAATTGCCCGTCTACAGGTTGATAATTTTTGTAAAAAAGGGTACTTTTTCTGTTTCACAAAGAGACTACGTGAACAAGGCTACCTATAAGTAAATGATAACCACCCCGCTCACACCATCGCCGGTCATTAGAATCGTGTACATCAGTAACATACTATATTTAATAGTATTTAAACATAAGGTGTTAAGATTTATTATTCAAGTAATTTCACTAGCTATTTCTCTTTATTCCACCATCAAGCACTAATTTTGAAATTTTCGTTGCTGTGGTAATCGTACAGGCGGTCTCCAGTAAGATAGACTCATAACTAGTAAAATTTTATACAGTAGGTATAATGGAAGACTTGATAGTTATTTCGTGTGTTACAGTGTTGATGGAATAGCGGTTGCGGAACCTTGCGTGCTAGTTTGGGACGTCCGCTGCTTAAAAAGGACAGCGGACGCGGAGGGATCGTGGTCAATTAATACCGTGGCGCCACCATTACTGTTACACTTCCTTCCGGCTTTTTCCGGCAGGGCTGTGGCGCTGTCCAGCGATGGGCATGTTTCTTTGTTGCATGTCAACAAATCAAATGACGCAGAGAAGCAGTCCGTGTTTCGGGTAAGTGTATTCACGGTGGCGTATTGATAGATTCTATTACCAAATAAAGCCCTGAGCCGAATTTCTTTATTGTATGTAATTTTTACATCGATGATTTTAAATTATAGATCTTATCTTTATTTTCATCTATAATAGGCTAACTTGACTTTATACGAGGTTATAGATGAAGAGAGTTAGAGGTTGTATATTACGGCTGTTATAATATATATTCTCTGTAGACATACTGCAACTGAAACTTAAAATCAGTAGGATTAGAACCCGCGCTCCTTAAAGTGACGCATAGCATGCAACTGCTCTACAAACTGTGTAATTATAGTATCGATCCAATTATATTCAAAATACGAAAATTGGTTTGCAAATCAAAGCATTTTAAAAAAAAATGGGTTATCACGTTAAAAGTTACAGGGCCATATCTTATAAAATACATGACGAGAGACCTGGCATAGCCCTGGAAATCGACAGGTTAAGATGGTGATCATGGATTTGTTATTATTAGGTGGAAACCCAGAGCTCTCTCTGCAGTGTCATGGACGTTTCGGCGACAAGTCAAGCGCTTGTGTTCGGCGATCAAGCGGGCCACTTGCATTTATTTTCACCGCAACAGAATCATGAACCCGTATATAATAACTACTCACGGTAAGATTGTTTTTTAACCGACGATATGTTCGTACTTTATTTCTAATGCCTTAAAAAGCATTTAGAGCTAATTGGGATATTAAATCACGTTAATCGTAAAGATAATTTAACTGTAAATTTACAAAGAGAGCCATTTCTTTCATATAAAACATAAGATGTGTTTGTTTACATTAACTGAAATTTTTGTATATTTTAGGGCAACCGAATTTGCTGATCAAGTACCAAGCTTGCCTCAGGTCAGTTTTAAAGACACAACATTCAGCTTCTCTTCTGTTACTCTCCCTCCCCTAACCACCGGACAATGGTTCAATGAGCTGCCGCAAGAATTTTTCAAAAAGGCTTACAGGTTAGTTTATGCGCTAGCAACTCCCAGGAGACTTAACAGAAATAGCGATTGTTCATTCCAAGAATTAATGCAAATATTCTTGTTGCATATTTTTACGACATTATTCCAATACTTGCCATGGCATGATGTTCAATAATTAAAGGACTGGCTGAAGTGATCTGAAGAAAGCTAAGCTGATGAGTACGCACAAACTTTACATATGGCCATAAATTCAAAGTATGGATGTTGTTTGTTTTAAGTCAACCAGATAGTCGTAATGCCACCATCATTTGATTAAAATGCTCCGCCACTATAATTTGACCAAAGTAAAGTAGTGTTATAAGCTGGTGAACATCGCGACGAACAAGGCCTTCACCTGTTCTCTTCAGTTTAAGAAATAAGATTTTAAATCTCGTTACACCGGTAATTTATAATAGCGCCATTCAAACAAGAAAACAGCAATGTTAGCACACTACTTTCTAGCGGCAGAACCGGGGTTGCGAACATTACCTACATTGTCGAAAAAGAGGAGGACTATTATGAGGATTTTGTAATATTGTAACAACGAAAAAGTAACAATAGTAAAACTGATGAATTTGACACATTGTTTTCCAACACTCCAGACTTAACTCCACCACCATAGGTATAGTTTAACTATAAACTTTTTAATAAAAACACAAATTTCAGGAAGTCAAAGCCCATTGATCCTGAAGTGCTTAAATCGATGAAAATGCAAGGTCCTATTGGTTACGCGCCAAATCCGCGGACTTCTAAGCGAAATCAGGTCTGCAGGAATCACAGAAAAGGATGGTTGCTTTTTATTTCATTTTTTTTCTTTATTTCGATCTATTTTCAGATGCCTTACATACAAGATAACTTAGAAGATTTGAACAAGGAGAAACAATCTGAAAATAAAGTTAATTTACAACTAATTCCCAAGCATTATCAAAAGGTAATTCAAGTTTACATTAGAACCATTACTAATTGATGAAAAAGGCAATACTTACCAAGAAAATTTTTAGTTCAAGCTATGATAGTTTGTAACGTACACGTTGAACGTGCAATTTCAACTCATACTTGACCGTCGGTGAAAAAAGAGGGCTGTTTAAGTTGCGTTAAAAATGTTTTCTGTATATCAGATTGTTCTACGATACAACAACCACGAACCTAATGAAGAATTGGAACAATACAATCGAACAAACTTACCAGGGCTGGAGGCTACCTTACCAAACTCCTATTGCAATCCGATGCTCCAGGTAATATCTGAAAAATTCCTTCTAATCGTTGTGTATTATATATATATATCACTATTTAAAAGTAACGATCGCAGCTTCTGTTTTTGCAGCCACATATTATAGAGTTCCGCTTTGAATGGCGCTGTTGAATGAATGTTCTAGTGAAATTTTGGGGGTAATAATAAATAAGTCTATTTTTTAAACAATGTTTTTTTTTAGGTGCTGTATTACATTACGCCATTGAAAGCGACGCTTCTTGCACACACTTGCGCAAAGGAGTTCTGTCTCAGTTGTGAGTTAGGTGAGAATAATGTTTCATATTATATTGCGTCCTGTACGATTGGGAAGGTCATGTTCAGCAGTGGACAACAATACGCTTGAAAAGATTTAATCTTTTACATGTTTGATACACTGAACACGCAAAAAAAATTATTGACAATGACATTCTTACTAAAATGTATTTGATAAAAATTATTTTTAAAGTCTACTTGTGGGAATCTTCATCGTCAAGGTAGAGACATTCGCATTAACGTGTTTCAATTTGAAGGACTCTGTATCTAGTGAATCTATTAGAATACTGAGACTCAACATTTTATGTCTCGAGGCGAAAAACTATGTAATATTAAAGAATTCTAACAAGCGCCGCTTTGTTACGGGCGAGCGTATCACTAACCATGCAGTAAACGAATTGAGAACACCTAAATTAAAAAAATTGTCGTCGGTAAGATGTAATATCAGTTTTTCTTCGAAATTTCCAATGGATTTTGTATGGAATAGTAATATAAAGTATAAAAACAGGTTTTAAAAATGTAGTACTTAAATAACACACATAAGAAATGAATTCTGAATACCCACATCGAGACAAATTGTCTTGGTAAAGCAATTTGTAAATGTTGAACTCCTTTATAGGTTTACATACTTTATCCGACATATTTTTCTTTTATTTTTATTATATTAACTTAATTATTACGTAAATATTACAAGTTTTGAGATACTAATGTTCATATGAGTATTTAAAAAGGTCTGTAAGGCATGGTCTCAATTTGTGTAATGAAATATTTTACGGTGTGTGCTTATATCAGAATAATTTTTAAATTGTTAAGGTTTCCTGTTCCGGATGCTAGATACGTCTGGAAAGCCCGTTTGCCAAGCTAATAATTTTCTAAGAGCGTTCCGCACAGTGCCCGAGGCCGCCGCTCTGGGTTTAATCCTATCTGATCGCGCTGACTCGAATCCTGATCTGTTGACTCTTATACAGGTAAAGAATTGCTCTATTGTGTATACATTCTATGTTCTAGCGCTTGCCCTCCAATTGTACCCAATGTTCATAGTCATACTCATTACTAGTCAAAAGAATCTCTGTAGTGAAACCTATGTTCAGAAGAGATCCTGCCTTCTGGGATCGGAGATGCCTCTCGATGATTTATTTCTTTTTTAAAAAGTGACTATAGATTGAGGAAGTCTTCCAAATTGTAGATGACCTACGTATCCATGTTTACCCAGTCCACCACCAGTGTTAAACGACTATAGAAATGAGGTGTTGTCTATTTATGTATTGTCACTAGCTAGGCAAGATGTGTCGCTTCGTTTTTCGATTTATAATTATCTCACAGTAATCCGAAGGTACTTCGTAGGTCCGAATTGTCGTAGTGACGTCATTTCACTATGAACTTTTAAACGTACCACAGTTTGTTACAAAAACCGGAGTTAAATTCTAAATCGAGTCTATAGTCGCAAGTTGCGTTAGTACTATAAAATTAACCTAGGAACGAACAAGTGGGACACTGGCTAAACTGGCGATAACTTGCCATGTAACACGGGGTCACTGGTTTGTTTCCGGGGCCACTGTAGAGTTAGCATTGGTGAAATAACTTTTACGAACCGTTTTGATAGCTACAAATCATATATTCATGTTTGCAGCCATTACAACTTCGCTGTATTTTAATTTGCAACATATAATAGAAAGATTTTTTGTATCTGACACCTCATGCACCACTCAATCCTTAACATCAAATGATAGTTCTTCCTAGGTCCATACATTTGGGATTTGTTGATAGACTATATTAATGTATTAAATAATATATGAACTGTTAAAATGTAGCCAAGAAAAAGTTATTTATATATGTAAATTCTGGCTGAAGTTAAATGGGTTTAAATGATTTTAATTTTATACTAGATAGTAATATAATCATACTATAGCCGTGATAGCCTAGTGGTTACGGACCTCGGTCTCCGAATCGGGGGTCGTGGGTTCGAATCCAGGTCCT
>DWHU01000154.1:0-25961 GCA_018247975.1 Parides photinus
GATCGAATCCGGCGCGCACCGATGACTTTTCTGAGTTATGTGCGCTTTAGAAAATTAAATATCACTGGCTTTATCCGGCGCTTGGCCAACGTGGTGGATTATGGCCTAAACTCTCTCATTATGAGAGAAGGCCCTGAGTCCCCGCAGTGGGAACATACAGCGGGCTGGAGAAAAATAAATAAATCTGGTTACTCATCTAGTTTCTCTTACAAACTTACTGAAACAAATTCATTTGATAGATATAGTAGCTGTGATAGTACCTATCTAGATGTTCTTTGGTATCAGCAGCATTTTGCGCCAATGATCTTATTGTTATTATTGCAGTGTTGCCAGATAGCATAAAGGAACAACAAGTAAAGTTCCTCATCAGAGAAAAGTTGCCTGTTGATAATTACAAGATTTTGAAATATGTTATGAAATTCTTGTGGAAGGTAAGATATTTGTTTATGTATGATAAAACATTTTTAAATAAAAGTTATTTTATGATTACATATCAAATGTTATTTTATCACAGGTCCAAGATAAAAGTCATCTTAATAAGATGACAATTAACAACTTAGCTGTGGTATTTGGCCCAAATCTTTCATGGCCACTAAATGCACACATATCTCTCCAAGCAATTACACCTGTCAACTATTTTATTGGTTATATTTTAGAAAATTGTGAGTCCATTTTCATAGTTTAAACACTAACAAACAATGAATCCAGAAAAAAGAAGTAAACATCAATTACAAATAGTTCAAGGATGTAAGTTTTAGATCTAAGTCATAGATGTAAGTTAAACTTTTAAATTTATTTTAGTCTGTGAATTTATGTTTGTCAATGTGAGTGTCAGTGTGAGGATGAATTTTAAATGGTGAAATTTTTAAAAAAAATCATCTGTCGAATGCCAAATAAAACTTTGTTAAAATGCCAAATAAATTGAAGCTATCTATGTATATTAAAAAAAATTAACTTTGCTGTTTACTTCTTTTATAGATAATTTATGAGTGTCTTCAATCAAGGTGTTTATTAATTAGTAAAGTATCAGATAACATTCTAGTCCATTATAACTGGAGTTAGGAAATACGTTTTCATCATCAGGCAATAAAAATTATTGCTAATCATAGGTCTTTCCCTGAAAACTTACTCTATTCCACTGATCCATCATCTACTGTCAAACCAAATGCAAAAATTCAATTGTTATTCATCAAATCATATACATTTTATAAGGTGGTGGCGTTTAATAATTCCACCCTGTATATGCATATTAAAATGAACTGAACAATTATTATATTCAGAATGTTAATGAAATTGTTTAGTCTTTCATAGATTAAGCATTAATAATTATTATTGCATCATACATTCCGCATTTATTAGCTATTGTTCATCACCTACTGGACATACCTTAATTACACTTCAATGTTTATATTGCTTAAAATTTTTGGAGTTGTTATTTTCGCACAACTTTTAATAATCCTTAATTGTGGTGGGTTAAAACTATTTTTGCACAATTTATAGTAAACTGTAGTTAATTTTTTACTCTATAAGATATTTTCTTTAACTTCCAAGTGATTCTTTAACTTCCAAGTGATTGTACTCAAAGAACGTAAATGTTATAAGTCTTTAAAATATTTGTTAACGTGTTTAAGAATTCTGCGATATTTACACAGGAATGAATGTGTCTTTATAAAAATGTTGGTGATAAGTTTAAGGTATATTGATGCATATGATGATTGATATGTAACTTTTCTTATTTTTGCATATTAGATCTGAATAGGAAATTAATATGATGGTGCTCTGTAAAAAGATATGTACTAAAAAAAATATGTACTGTCTTCCGACTTGATACTTTTATGATTTACAAACTTGTCCAATCACATTTATTCGGGTTTAAAATAAGTGTACTTGAACATAGGCTCTTAAGCTTTCTGGGTGCGATCAGTTTGTTGGCGTATTGTCCAAAAATTTCCTACTAATTTTCAATAGGCCATCCGTCTATCTGGCAGGCGGCGATCACGCTTTACATTTGTCAATACTTGGTTTCTGTTTCTGGTTCTTACTGCCTCATAATCCGTCCGATCTATGTGTGATGTGTCCCGCATATTGCAACTACGGTTTCTTAACATGCTTGGCTGTATCGAAAGTCTTTTGTTTTCAAAGTTTTTACTGATTCAACCACGAAATTACCTTTTCACAGGTTTGAACTTTTTCTACAAGATCTGTCTATAGCAAAGAAATATTTTATTAACATTTTTACCAACAATGTTTGCAACATGTGTAACACTTAATGTAAATATTGAGAATCATTTATAAAAACTAAATTTAAATACTTATTGTTATTTAACTGTGGTAACTACGTATAGAATTTAATATATATATAACACCAAATATGTTAATTGCAAAATAAATGCAATTCTGGCCTAATTTTCTTTACTGTTTAACATGTTTCCCCTGCAGTAGATATCTCCTATCTCGTAATAATAAAATTTAAATATGTCTTAGCAAATTATTAGTGAAAATAAGAATCATGTATACCAAAAATATCAAAACATTATATGTCTAAATAGATTTAAAATAATTATTTTATGTTTATAAGCATATTTTTTTTTTTAGTAAATTTCAATGAAAAATTCAGCGATGTTATTAATATCCAAAATATATTACTATAATTAAGTTACTATCAAAAGAAATAAAACAGTGACTGTCTTTTAAAAAGTTTAATAATAAACATTATATCAATAAAATTGTAGAAAATAAGTAAGTTCGAATAATTATTTACGACATTCCATAGCACTCAAAGCATAGAATTCCTATATTGTAAGGATTGTACTAGTATGAAAAGAGAAGTATATAAATATTTAAACGAGTTTGTTTTGTCATTTGTGCCATTAATTAGTACTTATAGTACCTAACTAGTTTTGTTAACAATTGCAAAAATGTATGTCATAACTTAATCATAATATATGAATATATACACCTAGATGAAAGAGTATATAAAAATCATATGTACATAAATAAACAGATTTAAAAATTACTAAAATGGGAAAATTAATAATTGTTTAAACACATATCTTTAAATCTTATGGGCCGTATTTACACCATTAACTATTCTATATGAAACAACCATTTTATATTATCTCTAATTTCTAAAAAAATAAATAAACTGATAAAATATAATTTATTTTGTTCTTTTTTTATAAGTGTTACAAGGTCGAATATATTTTATATCAGAATCTAAAATAGTAGGGATCCAAAATTTATTTATTGTGTTGTTTCTAACATTGTTGTAATCCATTGGTGAATCTTAGTTTTTAATGTATTCTTGTAGTTTTTTAATTAGCCCGGAAAGGACAACGTTTATTCATTAATTGCAGTATGAATTATACTTATTGCCTATCATAATTTACAAGTTTTATAAAAAAATCTGATCTCATGAATATTTAATAAATAACAATAACTAACTTTAATTTTAGTATTGTATTCAAAATATTAAGTGTTTTGCTTCTATAATAAATATATCGATTGTTAACAAACTTAGAATAACGTAATAAAATTGGCGAACATTTTTTTCTTTCTTTTATTTAAATAAAAAATACTCATGCAATTCTATTTTATTCCCTGTACCCTTATTAGCCGAGAGTTTTGGAAAAAATGTCTATACTACAACAAAGTGCATTGCTGAAATTTCTATACCTATAACCACAAATATTGTTGGTTAGACACCGACTTGCCGCACACCTGTGTACTCCTTATAGAATAGATACTTAGCAGAAGCAAATGGCAAGTGTATTGTTTGCACCTTGATAGGTCTAGTGTGGGTACTTCCTGAATCTTATTTTTATATCGGAAACAATTCCTCCATCCTGATTTACAGAATAAATTTAATCTCATGGCCATTATAATAATGTTGATGTCCATAACTGTTCCTTAATTAAAAATGATTTCTTGATTGATCTGATGCCTAGCAAACGATTCTAATCGCAATATACATCTTTAATATTTTAATTAATTTAGCAAAATATTAGCCTTTTCCATAAAAATCTATTGTAAGTTTTCTTAAACAAAACGAAGTATAATAAACATACTTCTCGTATTTTACTAAGAGACAAAATGGTATAATCTTACAGACCTATAAACGACTTCGTGTAGGTTTTATGTCCTACTTAATAATGTGGATAATACTCCGTATTATTTGATTTCCTTTAAATAATATATATGTTCCGCAGTGGAAGTTTCCAGGCTGATGATGATGAATATAAAATTTTAAGGAAGGTGTTATACAAATTGTGGCTGTAAATTGTACCAAATTGCAACTTTTAAGACTTAAAACGCTAAAAAATTTAAAACGTTAAAAATGATATTTGCAAATATCCTTAATCACGTTATTACATCAACAACTTGTCAAGAAATCAAAGATGTACATAAAATTGAATACTATGAATTTCTATTGTTGTCCTCTAACATTCATGGCCCTTTCTATATTTTGTATAAATAATACTATCAGCAATATAATATAAGGAAAGTCAGTATGTTTTGCAAATTTAGGTAGTAAAAATGTATATTTTATTATTACATTTATTGAATATCACATTAACATTATGTTTTTGAAATGAGATTAGTTATGTATACTAAGTGTGTAAAAAGAAAAACATTTTCATCTAATAATTGATTATCAGGACTGCCATAATATCCAAAGAGAAATCTAGGTCAAGTATTGATCTGGATATTTGAGAACCTGTAAAGCTACACGTACATATACATAGACATTTGTTGGTAATGTTGCATGTTACATTAAATATTTGAGATAGAATGGAGAACCTGAAAAAGCTAAGATAATTGTGGCTATTAAAAAATGCAATTTATATTTCGTTCAAAAGTACGTACACATTGGCATACATTTTATACGTTATGGCAATAGATAACGAAAAAACAATGACATTAAAATCGAATCGCTTTATGTTTTTATACAATGTATTTATATATATTAAGCATTTTGTACTTTTAAATGTTAGTGTTACATAACTAACGTTATTTATGATGTTTTTAAAGGTTTTTTAATTAAGCTTTATAATTTGTTAAATTTGATATACCATAAATACAGGTTTGCTCTGTATACCGTACATTATATATAAATAAAATCCCAAATAATTTATCTTAAACATAAAATGTACATGAACAGGCAACTAAACGTTCCTACTGCTGGAACTTGGGGCCTTCTCTCATAATAAGAGAGTTGTGGCCGTAATCCATTACGTTGGTCAAGTGCGTGTTGGCGGATAAAGACAGTGATATTTAATTTTTTAAAACGCACGTAAGTCAGAAAAAGTAACTTGTGCGCGCTGGGCTGGAACCTGCGACTCCGTATTGGAGGTCGAGATGCCTGACCACACGGCTATTACTACATAAAATATATTATTTGCAAATTCATTAATCGTGACTTAAATTATCAATATAGGAGTAGTTTTAAAATAATATCTTGGATAATTATTGCGTATGGAAACATTATTTTTTTCATAAGCAAGCGCCAACTATCGGCCGAATTGAAGAACTTGTTATTGATATCTCTCAGTCCATGATATATTGTCTTGTTAAATTGTGCTAGTCGCTGACCAACTCAATGTATTTTCAATATGTGCTCTTGTTTATTTTGATCTCAACTTTAATGCATTAAAAACTTTCTCTCAATGCATATGTTATGCTTCAAGTTCCTTTCAAAACCAATGACATTATATGAACTCGATGTGCTTTTTAGCCATTTTACTTGGCTTGCGTTGGTGATTCGTATATAGTCACGTGACCAAGTGGGTTTTGGATCAATGGCGCCAAATGTCTGTTTCAGAAAATGTATGTAAAATAAATCATATTTTTAATGTAGAATAATTCTAAATAGGTTTAAAGTTCATACTGATTTCACCTGATAGATATACACTTATATGTAGTTATATTGATATTAAAGGCAGGGAAGAGAATGATGCGTAGAACTAACGTCAGTCTGGCAACAAAACAGTGCTGCTATCTATATTGTCAATTCTGTTATGTAGTTTAATGGAGATTGTGAAATAAATATTTACGGATGTACTAATTAAAGGATGAAAAAATCAGGAAATTGTTTTAGAAAAAGTGACGGTGAATTTTTTTTTAACTTTTTAATTATAGTTCAATCTACTGCCGGTGATATTTGCGGAGATTCCGACCTGCGGTAGTTGTCTGTCGTACAGAGCCTTCCATGGCCCGCCATACATTTTAATCGTACAATAGTGAAACGTCAATTGATATTGTTGTTCAATTTTACCAACAAAGGAAGAAAAAAAATTAAATGTTTTCTATTTTGTGGTTTAATATTAATAAATATCTTGTAATGAAAGCGCATACAAATAATACCTGACTTAAATCTTTGTTAATATTGTCGATATTGTCGATTGACATATTTGTCCTGGACATTCTTCACGTAGAAACAAAACACTTTTTAAGAAAACAATTTTTTTTTATTATTATTCAATGATATGTAATTTTAATATATAGTTATGTTTACCCTGATGTTGAGTAGCTTAAAGTAATTACTGGTTAAAGCTATTGATTAGTTTAGTTTGAAGTGAGGAATTATTATATGTAGATAGACCTTAATAATAACTTGGTCCTGAATAGTAAACAATTTGTTTTCATTACAGGTTGCACCAGTTGCTATTGTGTGGATATAAATTAAAGTATCACCATGTAGTAGATGATGTGACATTTTACACAATGTTATTACCACGTTCTAAGTGTAAAGCAGTGAGGGGATCGTGAACATGTAGGTTGTGACAAACATTAATAGAGATGTCGTTGAGAGGCACCAAAAGGGCGACTGGAGCACGCAGTGAAGAGCCGAGCACATCCAAACGTCGAAGGGCAGAACCTGAGGACGCGCTCTGGCAGCTCCGGCCTGTCAGTGACCTCAAGATGTCATCAATATATAATAGAAGTGCCTCAGAGGCACCGGCAGAACTCTTCAGGTTCGTGAACAATGTTTAATATCAAGTAGCTCTTTTTATCTTGAATAACATTACACATAAATGGCATATAGCATTTATTATAATAGTTACTCACAAATGATTTATAAGGTGATAAACTTTTTTAAACTTATAATATATACATATTTGTGATTTCCTTAAGAAGCTGTGCGTTCTGCCTTTTGCAATATTTAAAAAAATGTGAACCATTTTTTGGTGGTACAATCAACACCAATGTAGTCTTAATCATGTATGTATTTAATAAATAAATTAAATTTGTAAATTACAAATCACAAAAAAAAATTTTATGTGCTGTGCTGTTCCTTTAATACACATTAACCACACTTTGCGCTTGCGTTAACCTCAATTAGTATAATCTTTACATTATTATATACTTTTGCATCTTATGGCAATGCGGATTATTTTTTTTGCTAAAGTGCAAAGCTTACAAGATACATATTTCAACTACTGTATTTCATTCCGTTAACAGTCCAGAGATATTACATGTAGCAAAGATTCAGCTGTGCCAAATTATGCATTAGCTAGTTAATAGGAGTAGCTAATTTACAAAGCATTTTAGTTCTAAGTTATCAGTTAAGGTATATCATCATCTGGGCAATTAAAATACAGTGTGGGGTGCAGGCATTGGCCAAAAAATTCAAACTGATTGGCATTAGATTTACAAAATACAATGCTGCTATTCTTGTTTATTAATATTCTTTAATTATTTATTTTATATTCAATATGGACTTTGCCCAATTATTAACTAAAAGCTACTAACAAAAATTTCTGATTATTATAAGAATAAAACTGTTTAACAAAAAAATTTAAATATTGGGTTTGGAAAGTTTTAACATAAAAATAAAATACTACAAAATTTGTGATTGAAATTACAATAAAAATAAATGCCTGTAATATAATACATTTGTAAAAAACATGTCACTCTTTCTTAACATTGTTTTAATTTTATTAAACATCATTCTTTTGTAATAAAAATGAATGTCTAGTTATGGAGTTGAATTGTGTTATAAACAAATTATTATTAGTTTTTTGTTTTTTTAATTCTTACATATGCAACAATTTTAAAGTTATTAAAAACATGTTTACAGCAAAGATATTTTTTATTTTGTATATTTTTGTTATTTGATGTTTCTAATTATTCAGCTTAGCATATTAAATTTTATTTGTCAAATATTGTTTAAAAGTACAAATAATTATGCTTTTAAGCATTATGTATTACTCATTCTTTAATGTGGCGAGAAATTGAGATGGAAAATAAGGAAATACAAATATGTATAAATAATTGTGTATAATAATTTATGTAACAATTATACTAATTAAAAGTATTGTATAAAAATATATTACTTGTAGTCAGGTTCAGGATTTGATTTATTAATGTTATTTTATAATCTATATTATATAAAAGTGTGTGTAGTATTGTGGACATGTAAATGGAGTTGTATTTTTTACATTAGTAATACAGCTATAAGATTACAGAAAAATGTTAACGATGTAAAATTGATTATGACAATGGTTTTACACTGACAAAAATCTACACATGTAAAAAGCATATGACTTAAACTACAACACCATTTAACATATGCCTTAAGTAATTAGTATATACCAAAGTGGGGGGTGCCTGTGTGCCCCAGTGAGTCCTGTGGTGAAGATTTTATGCAGATCCGTTGTAGTATAAAAGAAAGAAGGGAAGAGTAAAAAAAGATTTTTTCATAAATTTTGTATATAATTATCTGATACATTAATAACATATTAATGGCTGTTCAAATTAAAAAAAAAATAGTATGCTGTGTAATATTTATTCCAGAAAAAGGGCGGCCAAAGGTCATTAAAGTTTGTTATCCACTGGTATATCCTAATTATTTTTAGTAATAAAAATAATAGAGTAATATAAAGTGTTTGCCACATTTACTTAAAATTTAATTATTATTATTAATTGAGATGGTGTATGGTTTTTTAATAAATACATTTGGGAGTACTTTACTTTAAATTAATTGTATAATAAATTTTACACTTTCTTTGTGTAAGAATTGTTATGAAGATATTATGTTGTGTTTTTTTTAACATTTGCCATTATAACAAAGTATTAAGACTAATGTTTTGAAAAATAAAACTTAGATATTTATAGGAATAAAGTACTCTAGAGCAATTAAAGTTTGGTTTATGTGTTTTTTAATTTGTACATATTAATATTCCAGAAAAGATCTCATCAGCGCAATGAAATTACCTGATTCAGAACCACTCAATCCTAGTGAGTATTGGGTTATAACTGATACCTGGAAGCAGGATTGGGAAAGAGGAGTACAGGTACCTGTTAATCCTGATTCACTGCCAGCGCCAATAGTTAAAGTGATTGAGAATCCTTTACCTCCAGATTTTGAAAATTTCAGACTGTAAGTAATAATTATGTTTTTGACTAATTATTTTTTGTCTTTATTTATAACAAGCAAGAAAATAGCAACAATAATTTTTTAATTGATAAATGTTTTTATGCTTTTTTTAATCTAGTAATACCTTTGTGCTTTGCAGGCCAAAGGACAAATATATCCACTTGTCTCGTGATGCACACTATCAGGTCGACAAGCATTATCTCAGTGCAACCCCTGCTCGTGCAGAAGCAGCGTGCAGCTACGATTTGGATGCTACTGACACAGCTTGGCTAAAATTACTAAATGCAGAACGGGCTAGAGCTGGTGCCTCATCTATTACAGAAGATCAATTAGAAAAAGTTATTGAAGACCTGGAGGTAAAAATATTACTTTTTTGTGTTTTTATCAATTTTGTTAAATGGATAAAAGTCAAATTATAATCAACGGAAGTTTTTTTTTACTCTGCTTATACTAAAAGTTGTGATTTGTCAGAAGCATCAAGAGCTGTTTGGTTTGCCAGATTATCAGTTTTAAAGATAATGATCTTAAATCTCCATTTTTACTATGTATTCCAGAATTATTTCAACATAAATATTAGTAATGGCATGGAGATATAATTTTTTTATTACTTGAAATTTGTAAAGACTCATCTTTTGGTTTATCAAACTAGTAGTTTGGACAAATATTGAATGTTGTAATATGGGATAAGGTATTTAAATTGAGATATTATCATATTTAAATTGAGTTATTATTGTTTGTTACAGGTTCGAACTTGGGATAAAATACAAACTATCATGAAGTCAGAAGAAGGTTTGGGAATAGAGTATGATGAAAACGTGATATGCGATGTTTGCAGGTCTCCAGATTCAGAAGATGGAAATGAGATGGTATTCTGTGACTCATGTAACATTTGTGTTCATCAGGCGTGTTATGGCATTACTGTAATTCCAGATGGTACGTATGGTCATGGTGAGTCTTCAATAGGCCCCTATCACATTTCAAGTCTCATTATTTTGTTGTGTCTAGGGTTTGTATTAATTTTGGATTCGTATTCTAGGCCAGTGGCTGTGCAGGCCATGTGGGGCAGGTGTCAGGCCTACTTGCGCCTTATGCCCAAATCTTGGCGGAGCCATGAAGTGCACCCCAAATGGACACAAATGGGCGCATGTAAGCTGTGTCCTGTGGATACCAGAAGTATCTATAGGCTGTGCTGAGAAAATGGAGCCCATTACTAAAATATCTTCTATACCACCATCACGCTGGTCGTTGGTATGTGTCTTGTGCCGTGAACGTAAAGGAGCATGTATACAATGCTCTGTTAAAACTTGTAAAACTGCATATCACGTCACATGTGCATTTAAACATGGTTTAGAAATGCGCGCAATTATAGAAGATGAAAATGCTGATGACGGTGTTAAATTACGATCTTACTGTCAAAAGCATAGTGTAAATTCGAAGAAAGAAAAGTGTTCTGGGTCTGGTTCTGAAGAGGAAGAGGTTAAAAGAAAAAGGCGTAAAGATATGACATCTGAAGAAAAAACGCAAGCACGGGCGGCGCGACTACAGGAAATAGAACGAGAGTTTGATCGTCATGTCAGTGTAAAAGATATAAGCTCTCATCTCTTAGAAGTGGATCAAGATGCAATCAATTACATTTACAACTATTGGAAGCTGAAACGACGATCTGGTCATAATCGACCTTTATTACCACTTAAATCAGATGACACTGAGCTTCTAACACATAGACAAGAACAAGCCGATCTCGACAAAATGAAAATGTTTGTACAACTTAGGCAGGATTTAGAAAGAGTGCGTAATTTGTGTTATATGGTTAGTCGAAGAGAGAAGCTTTCCCGATCATTCTTTCGAATACGTGAACAAACTTTTCATAAGCAAATTGCTGTTTTATCCGCCGAACCAGAAATCTCTGGAGTAGAATTAGCAGCGATACTTGAAGCTAATCATGGACCATCCATTTATGACAGGTTGTACTCTCATCCAAATGCACCAGATCATAAAAACGATTTTGAAGAACTCCTTTCGCGAATTGCACCTCAAAACATAAATAATGACAAGAAAAAAGATAGAAATGGTCTCGTAAAAAGTTCGAAAACGGCGAATCCGTACAAGAAACATTATGTAAATGGATCACGCAGAAGTGGTAGTATGTATAGTGGTTTATCTAGTGAAGAAAGTTCGGCAGAAGTGAATCGTTCAGGAAAGTATCGTGGTAGAACTATTGGTTCGAGTACAGATGATGATGTTAAGAAAACGAGCATTTCGCCGAAGAAGAAGGTATCACCTAAAGGCAAAGGCAAAAGATCGCCTAAAAAATCAGATAGAAAAAAGAAGAAAACTCCTCCATCAAAAGTGGTTGTAGAAAGTAGCAGTGAAGATGATATTTACAAAACCAGAATGAAAAAAGATAGATCACGAAGTAAAACTTTACAGCAGATGGAAAAAGAAATGGATGCTGGAAAAAGTGGTTTATCAGGTACTGACAGTGATGAGTTAATGCCTATAAGATCGACAAGGAATAATAAATTTCCGATTGATATTTATTCTGATAGTAGTGAGGAGACAGACTCCATAAAAACTAATTTGAAATCAGACAAAGGTAAACAAGACAAGGCAAAAACTGTCCGTAGGAGATCTGAGGCGTCTCTCAGTGGTATTGATTCACAACAATCTTTACCTAGGACCAAAGCAGCTATGAAAGAATTTATTTCCACCCATTCAGAAAGAAAGTCATTACATGCAGAAGACAAAGCTACTCCGAAAAAACGTGGTAGGAAACCATCAAATAAAAATGAGAAGAAAGCAGCTATAAAACCACACGAGTCTGATGATGATGCAAAGAACAAAGAGAATATAAAGTTTTTAAAACAGAAAGATAATCCTACAGATCTGATTGTACCTCAGAGACAAGCTGCAAAAAAGGCTTCAGAAAATATGCGTTCTACAACTGTGAGAAGGGACGAATCCAGCAACGAAAAGCAAGTTAGCGGTGATGATTCAAAATCAAAACCAAAGGTTAGATCAAAAGGTAAAGAAGTGAAGGATATCCCAGCAAAAGTAGGCAGGAAAAAATCTGTAAAAGACACAGAAAAAGAGACCATAGCCTATGTTCCTCAAAGACAAGCTGCCAAAAAAGCAGCGGCACATATTAAGAGTGGATTAGGGAGTAAATTATCTGTTATTGATGAACCAGATATAGATAAAAGAAGAGAAATTGAGAAGTCTGAAATAATGAAGTTTTCGCCAAAAAAGGATGTTGCCAAAAGTTCAAAAGCATCCATAGATGGAGACAGCACAACTTCTTCTTCCAATTCTAGTAGTAGTACTTATTCATCTTCCTCTAGTTCCGAGGAAGAAAAAGAGAAGCCAAGACTAAAGCCTTCAGCAAAAGCTCGAGAAATTAAACCAATTTCTAAGCAACCGTTGACATTTTCGTCTCCTGGCCCTAGACCAACAGTTGACTTGCCCTTTCTTGACAAGGTGTCAAGACCGCTGTCTTCGACTAGTGCCTCGAGTGACTCTGACAGCTATAAAGAATCTAGATATTCCGGATCCGAAAGTCCCTCTCCGAAAAGACCGCGACGACCCCGTAGAGGAAAAAGCATTTCAACAGATGTATCCCCACGCAAGGCCCTTGACAAGAAGCTTAAAACTTCCGAACGGGAGTCCGAGTGCAGGGTGTCATCACCGACTGTTGAAAGAGAGGAATCGAGCAGAACCAATGATACGCGTGCTGCCGCACGTTCTAGGACCAGAAGCGTTACAGCAAGCGGAAATATGTCTAATAACATTGACACCCGACAGAGAAAATCATCTACAGATGGCACCAAATTTATCTCTGAATCAAAAAAATCGTCCAAAGAGAGAAGCCAGTCCTATGAATTTTCAATTACGCAACGGGAAGAGAATGAGAAGATAAGGCATGAAATAAAAGTAGAAACATCTGTTTCTTTGGAAATAGCTAAAAGCAATTTTAAGGTGTCAGGTACTATTACACGTCGTAGTGTATCAACAGAAAAATTAGAAAAACCCTTGACATCATGTACTGAAATTTCAAAGAGTTCCAAAACAAGTCCCAGAAAAAATATTGATATTAAGCAAAAAGATGTAATACAAAGAAGGCGTTTAAGTGTCAAGGATATATTATTTAAAGATTCTTGTCATTATGATGATTCAAGAGAAACGACGTCAAAGCCTAGACCAATTAGTAGATGTAATGCACAAAGTTTGGCTGAAATGAAATCTTCGTTTTCACCAATTAAAAAAGTAAATATGGAGCCACCGTCTTTAGCAGAAAGTATTGAAAGAAAAGTGCCATCGACAATAACAGAAAACTTTACAGGTTCAGAAAAACATTGGTTACCTAAAGCGCCTAGTCCTCATGTCCATCCTCCACCTGTTGAAAAACCTGGCGGTCATGAAAAATATATGACCGAAGATAAATCTTTAGACTCCGATTGCACCGATAAAAGTAGTATTAAAATGATTGCAAAGATTCAAGCAAACCTTAACGAAAATACCATGATTAAATCTCCTAAAACACCACTGGATGCAAGAACTATTATTTTAGATCCTATTGAAGAAAACCCGTTACCTAAAAACTTGAGAAAACGTTCTGTTTTAGATTCAGAGAAGAAGTTTACTATACAAGATGCTAGCCATGTTCAAGGTGTTGAAATCTCTAAAAGTGCTAAAATTCCTTCTGCTCTTAACTCATTCTCCAACAGAACAATTTTTTCGCCGCAATCAAAAGACAATGAACTTTTTGAATTTGATATATTAGATGATGAAGGATTTAATCACGAGGATATTATGAAGCCTTTTACAACATACCCTGAGTTTTTGTTTAAAGAAGATTCAAAGGAACAAGGTGTTCAAGAAACACTTAACCTTGTTGATAGATTAAGAATGCAGCTAAGCTCGAAGAAAGCACCTCCGGAGAGTACAACACAAAATGAGACGGTGACTTTATGCGCTGATACAGAATGCAAAGAAGAAGGAAATAGAAGTGCGTTGAAGCCTGTTATAGATCAGGACGAAACATTAAAAAGATCTTCTCCAGCAGAATTGCATGACGTAAAATCTCCTAATAATAAAATTCAGCATAACGATCCCAAAACAAGTTTAATAGACGAGGATTCTGGACAGCAAGAAATTATAGTTGATGATAAAGTTGACGAACCAGAGCGTTTGAATAAAGAAAAATGGTCTGATTTTCCTAAGTCAGTTGATCAAAAAGATTCTGGGTTAGAATCAATTAACACAAAATATGAGCATACAAATAGTTATACTGAAGATCCTAAAGAATCTATTCCTGTCCACTCTGATGCCCAATCTGTTTCTGAAGCAGGAGATACTATCTCTTTGTCAAAACAAAGTGACGATTCTCAGTCGTTATCCGTTGTTGATCACTCATTACACAGTAATGATCAGGATCTGTCACAAGATAATCAAACCTATGATAATAACAATTCCTTAATACATTCTGATTGCGCTACGATATCCTCGCCCTATGTAAGCCAAGATTCGAAATGGAGAGAAAGTAAAATAACTACGCGACGATCATCTGATTCCAGCACAAATTCTGAAGGTTCTGTGTGTTCTCAAAAAACTGATATAAAATCACATTTAAATAATTGTGATTCACATACCGGAACTATGATGTCGGAGATAGATCAGTATGCACCTATTTCTACATATTCATGTGCACTAGAACCGCCAATTCCTCTTAATCAGTATACCAGTTATCCTCCAGAGGCTTCACCGTTTTTGAATTCTATGGGGACTCTTCCATTATTCGCTGCAAGTGCTCGCGCTTCATCTCAATTATCTTTGCCATCACCCGGACCTGGCTTATACGCCTCTGGATTGTCATTTGCTGCTCCTCCATTGATCCAGCCTTTATCGAAACCACCGTTTCCTTTATGTGCAGCTTTTACTACATCATCACAAAATATAGCTTTAACCACTGCAATGATTGCACCTCCAACACCTAAACCTTCAGATTCTCCTCAAGATGACATTGATGTTACTGGAAGTGATAAGTATTCTATTCACGTATCAAGTCCTAGTATAAGCGTTGATTCATACAACGAAGCCAGTAATACAAGACCGCCAACAAAAATGTCCATCGATAGTAACGAGACAATGTCAAGTCTTCATCCACAAGAATCGAAGTCGCCACCGAAAACTACAAAGTCCACGCCAAAGTTCTCGTCAAAATCTCCTGGTAAGAGTCCTGGCATATCACCTAAACAAAGTGATATTTCTAAAGGATCAAAGCGATCTAACAATAGAAGCAACAGAAGCAACAGAGGTCGGGGACGTTCGAAAAGCCGCGGTCAAGTAAGCCATGCTTTTCCACCTACAGAATTTACTGGAAATTCCATTCAAAGCAAATTAGTTGGAACTGTTTATGATTTTGATGAAGAGTTGGCAAATGATGGTGTTGATTTAAAAGCATTACGGGAAAAGCGAAAATCTGTTGACCTTCGAGATGATAAGAAATCAGAACAGACATATAAAGATAATACGCCATCTCCAAGGACTTTAAGTCCTCAACCGATGAAAAAACCTACAATTGAGCCAAAAGAAACAAAAGCGCCGTCACCTGAGCAAAGAGCTTCCCCGGAGTCTCCATCTAGTCAGAGTAACCCCGAGCGCACCCCAGGATTTTCCCAGGTACAACCAGTCTTACCTGGACCGGTGGATATGCGCACGTACCATCAACCATTTGATACTCCTGTTCCTCCAGCTGGCGATGGCTTTCACAGTCATTTACTTGCTTTTGCTAGTGGCACAGCAGACCAGCCATTGATAGAGATTGACGAAGAAGTTGAAAAACTATTACATAGTGCCCTAATGGCGAGCAAGCCTAGACCAGGCGATTCTAACTCTGAAGTGAATGAACCATCAAAAGAAATTCCGCAAATGCCAAAAGTTTCCTTAAGTGATTCAAGAAATCAATTAAAAGTTAAAATAAAAGGACCATTTTTGGACGCCAACTATTCTGCTAGTTCCGTTCAACCTGCTGCTCCGCAACCACCTGCTCCAGCGCATGATTCCAACTCCAATATCCATAATAATACAACCAGTGGGTCCGCAAGCTCAATGATGACCGGATCTACCAATTTAAGACGTATGCGCAAAAAAGAGTTGTTGCGTCAATATTGGACACAAGATATGAACATGGATGACCCTACCAATACATCAAACACAGGTGCTCCCCCTCCGCCAGCAGTACCGCAGCCCCTGCCCCGCGCAGTTATAACCATACCAAAAGCAGTGGCATCAATGACAAGTATACCAACTAGAGAAGATTATAAAATTACTGATACACCTATCGAAAAAAAGAAACGAAAAGTTTCCGGCGTAAATCGAGAGTTGCGACACCTAGAAGTAACAATGAACGATGACATCGAATCATCAGACGATGTAAAATTGTCAACTTATACAAATACTAACCAGACCCATAAAAGACGCGGTCGGGTCGCAAAACCTACTGCCACATCTCCAGTTGCTCCAAAATTAAAAATTAAAATTGGTTCTAATATTGTGCAGCAAGTGAATGAAGAACCTTCTGGTTTTCAATTTCGTCCACCAAAGAAACGTCTTACTAGCATACCCAAACCCAGTTTAGAAGATTTGCGACGAGAAAGCATGAAATACCGGCGCATGGTTATGGCTGATTTTGAGGAAAATGAGAAGACGAAGAAGTTCAAGCCGAATAAAAGTGAAAAACGTAAAAAGAAAAAGGACAAGAAAATGGAAAAAGAAAAACTTCAAGTGATTAATAGTGAAAGTGATAGTGCTACTAAGTTGATTATAAAGATAAAGCGCAAGAAGGAGGAGGAGGGCAAAGCGGGGCTAATAGCATTAGGACCAAGTGGTTCTGTAGCATCCACCGCGGCGGTGTCGGAACCGCCAGTCGATCCCTTTGAATACGATCCCACTGCGCCAGATCCTCTTGCTATTGACCCTTCTTTCAGTTCCGACACCTCTTCTGGAATGCGTAAGATACGGACGGCTAAAGTGACCCCAATACGATTAAAATTAGCTCGGAGCTCACAAGGTTCGGGTTATGTGATGAAAGAAGCCAGTGAACAGGTCAATAATTCAGCGCCATCGTCTGCGGAGGTAGTTTCCTCAAACGCCTCTACGCTGCCTGTTTCGGTTAATAAACACTGTGAAGTGAGGTGATACAAACCGCGCAATCGCAAATAAATTGCGGACTTTAAGATAAAGCGAGCAATAAATCTCTTGTACAGTTTAACCGAAAAATTAAATGTTCGTTAAATGTGTATGTCTGTATTTTTAAATGTAGAATTACCTTCGTTTTAATCTAATAGTCTATATTTATTTATTTGTATAAATGGAAAGCTCAATGACTAACTTAAAGTTACTCTATTTTAAGATGTATAATAGTGTTGTGCCGGCGAAATGCGCAAGTAAATCCTAATATAAGAGTATGACATATGTGTACTTTTTGTTAATGTTTCTATTTGTGCCTCATTTTAACGAATCTCATATCGTCCAATGTGCCCGTTTATTAATGTGCGTTAGTTCTTTTCATTCTAAAATCTGCACTACCATCTTGTATTCGTAATTCCTTAATAATATACTGTATTTGAAAAAAAATATATTGCATTAAAAAAAGTTATAAAACATTTAAACCATATAGCTCATTTTGCGCCACTCTGTACTTGCATACTATTACATTTATATCTTTCATTAAGTATGCCTTTGAAAATATGTTGGCTGAAATAATATTGACTATTGGTATTTATTAGGATGATATGGTTTTAATTTCATAAATCGCAAGCTGGATATCATCTTCTATTTTAAATTATTCATGTTCCTAACGACTATAAATTCTTTTCTAATGTATTTACTATTATTGGGAATACGAAGATCATATTTTTGCTGGTATATTACAACAAAACACCATGTTGATTGCCATGACATAGCTTGATGTAAAGGACAATCAATTTTCAGCCTTTGTTTCACTAAAATCTTTATATGTATGTAACATTTGTGCCCATTAATGGAAAAGTGATCTGTATTTATTGTTATCGATAGTAATGTGTATTGATTTGCATAAGTATTATTTGAATTTGAATTAATATAACATATGTTTGTTTAATTGTAAGTTTTAAATTTGAATTTAATTAGCATTGAATGTTTCTTTTTATAAATACGAAGAGTGATCAATTATGCGTATGTGATTAAATTTATTACAGTTTACTATCAACTTGTTACTTTTCGAAAACAATCTTGATCTCCAGCCTTCCAAAATACCACTGCAAGGACAAGTAGCTTTGCTATGATATTCAAATTCAATTCCTATGTGGTGTTCTTTAAACCAAGTAAATAAATTTTAATGGCATTAATTCTTAATGGCAGCCATTGCCGCTTCACTTTTTGTGTGGGCGCATTGACTGGTGAAAAAGAACTTGTTTTTTTTTTGTCTTGATTTCCACTCGTTCCTCTGTAAAAAAGAAGCACGGCTACCGCGGACTTGATATAACTTGTTTACCATTTATCGTTTTACAGTCTACTGTTTACCCCATCTTCCTTTTAATTTTCTTCATCGCGTCATATACTTCGCGCTGTGAAGTTCATTTCGCACGTAGGTACCTGTTAAATTCGGTTAGTTTTTTAGAATCTTTTCTAATGAGATTTTAATCAAGTTGCTTAGACATGCGTCATTGTGTGAATGACAACCTTGTTGTGTAGTTCTGGAAATCACGGAAACGTTCTAAAATAATAGTCGCCTTATTTATTTAAAATTGTAATCATTTTCTTAATGAAATCCATACAAAATTTAAATTACGACTATTATCTAATTCTTAGTTTTAAAATCTAATGTACAAAGTTTAAATATTTGATACTTTCTTATGGGCATATATGTTTACATATAAGTGTGTATCGTACATCGTGTATCGTAAAATGTTTCATGGAATTATTTATTAAGTACTTGGCTTGGTTCTTACCAAAGATACTAAACTTAAGTTTCTATCAAAGTAAGGAATTACATAAAGTTGCATCATTGTTTTGATAACTCGTTTCGATTCACAAAGTTTAGTAATTTATATAAAAAGTAACACGTAAATTTTTTAACGTCCGTTTTATAAGTTCCTTTCTAAGTTAGATACTTTTATTTAAACAATAATGCATAATATAACTTTGTTCTTAAACAAAGACTTATGTATTTTTGATTATTTTCAATAACTAGTGTAGTGCAGATGTCAGGAATTCCATTATGCAATTTTCTTATTGGTATGAGCATATAATCGTGACAAGAATACATAATTATACAATAATTTTAAGTGTAATTTGTCATCGTAGATTACTGTTTTTAATCGACTGATATGATTGTTTATTTGATATCAATAATGTTTTTAAATATTTTGTGCAATATTTGGCAATACTCATCGATTAGTCAAGGTTAAAAGGACCTAGATGGAGTTTATTAGTTGTAAGTTGATATTTATTAGCCATAAGTATCCTCTCCCAAATTGTTTGTGTCGTCGTTGTAAGTACGTAGTAAAATTGCTAAACAGATTGCCTTGTAATAGAAAATCCACTAACGAGCTGAACATAACCAAACTTTAAATTGAATCAATCTGTATTTACCATCCTACAGCAAATATTCAATGCAAAAAGTGAGGATGTTGATCTAAATAATTTAATGGTAATAATTGAAATTTAAATGCATTCTCTTCACTTTTAATTGAGTCGAATACCGGGTGCACTCGGAAAATTATGTTATGATTATAAATCGTGCACAATATTTTTAAGCAATACTACGTTGTATATAATTAATTCATTAATGTATGCCCTAATTTTGATGTAGGTCTATTTGAGTGCTTTTTAAAAAACTTAGCTCTAACAGAAATCCGATAAAATGTGCATTTTTATCAATAATTTTTCTCTTATTAATTATTTACATTGGTGTTATCCTGTAGGCACCATTGGCCGTATATTTATTTTGTGATCTTCACTAATTATGTGATTTTTTAGAATGATTTTTGATGAGTTATAATGGAGTTTATAATTTAGTAATCGTTGTAAATGCTGGTTCAATGTGCAGTTCCGATAATACAAGTAGTATTTTAAACATTTGTAGGTAAATAAGACAAGTATAAACTCGCCGTAGCTTATCCATCAACAATAAATAATAATTAATCAGCTTTGCAAATCTGCATTGAAAGGAAATTCTTAAACAATAGTCATTAAAAGCCCTTAACGGATTTCCGTTATCAGTCATAAATGTTCTTTTTTTAAGTTCAAATAAATGTAAGGTATTACTTAATTGAATAAATTGATAATGATTATGAGCAATGAAAACGTTACCATAAATGTAAAATGTTGTGAATAACCGACCCTCGGAAGGGGCGGCAGACATCGTAAATTTATATTACCGTGAACACAATAAATTAGTTATTTTTATTTATTTTTGTATTGAATATTGAATTTCTTGCAAAATAAATCATTGCCGAATTGCTTTCAAAACTAACTAATGTACTTATGGTCTTTGGAATTTTGAGTAACGCTTACAAGTGTTTACGAAACGAAATCTTTTCGATTGAAATTGCTCTTCTAGTTTTGATACCGATAAAAAACGTTTTTTTGAACTTCACAAATGGCGTCAAAAAGCTGCGCCGTGTAGGCTCTACCGTTACTAGCCGTCATACCTTCGTGGTCTTCGAAAATTCTGAATTGTCTGAAGATTTTGTTAATGACCTATTGAAATTATTATTGTAATGCAATTATAAAATCACCACAAAGACGTAGGTGGCATAGGAAGAGCTTGATGTGGGATAATGATGAAATCGCCATGTTTCATGATGGAACCTCAATTTAGAAGTACCCGACCGAGACTATACTGTTACTCCGATGTAAATAGATGTATCGCATATTTCGAAAATGATCTTTGTATTTGAGGCTCGATATAGGTGGGTATCAATATCAATAACTTAACGAGTAGCAGCTCTAAAAGTGAGTGCCGTGAAGAAATAGGGCCTTATGAAAACACCAATTTAAAATAACCTTTATAGTTTTTGAATACATTTGTAAGTTAGAAATTTTATTTGTTATATTGCAGATTTGCAAAGATAAGAATTTCAGAATACTAAAGACTTGTAAGTTTGTGCTCAGCAAGCACTATAACTAAAACAGAATTACATATTTTGCGATCCGATAAAATGTGTTATTGACACTTATTATTAAAAGTCTAAAATATTTGATACACGGTGAAGTTAATTTTATTTGTTAAAATAAGTTCTGCTTCCGGATTATAAATATTTTCTTTTATCGTTCAGATTTCGAGTGACGTTCCCTTTGATGTAAATATAATAATGTTTGATAAAAATTATCTAGCTGTTGTATGTTAGTTACGAATATTACAAATACAATTATAACTTCTTAGCCGTTTAACTGTAGTTTTTCCGATATAAATCATAATACAATTTGATGTTTAATACATATAACAATAAACCCCGGAATAGAGCTTAATGATATCGAGTAGTGTTTTGAATGTTTACGTAAAAATAACTTTAGTGTAAAATTTCCAAGTGTATACTTGTAGGGAAGAAATGATGAATGAACCGTAATTGTCAGTGAATTCAGTGTACTCTGTAAATATTTGCTTCTCTAAATGAATTTCACTCGGAGTCTGACGTTTAGGTGGTAAGCCTTTTTATTGGATACATAATAACTTGTCTCTATGTATTTTTTAATCATCGATGGGAAGTAATTGTTAGATGGTCCATAACTAATTGTATTTCAATGGATATTTACTATGTATGAAGCGTTTTAAGCAATATTATTATTGTAATGAAAATGACTTCTACTTTCGATATCTAAATATTTTCGCAATTTTGTGTAATTTATTACTTAATAAAAACTAATGGTCTACTTTATAAATTAGTACGCTACAAGCAGCTTGATGAATTCGGCTTGTGTAAATTATGACATGGGTGCATGGGCAAGCTTTTGTTACCTGTTGAAAATCACATCACATAATTTCAATGGAAATAATTAAATATCAATGTCTCGTATTGTAATCTGATGTCGGTATAAAATTTTTAACGTTTAGTATATGTGGATGTATGTATTTATATTCAGACTATAGTTTATTGTTAGACGAGTCATTGAGAATCGTATTGAACAATAGAACAAAAAAAAAACCGTTGAAATGTTTGAAAAAATACTATGTATTATAATTAAACAGAGATCGGTGATGAAGTTCATTTAAAAATTTGCATTAAGCTTCATTCGATGTCATACGTACAGTAATCAAAATTTATGTGTCCATTTTTGATATCAAAATAAATAATTTTCACTGAATTCATAAGAACGATTGCACGTTATTCTTACCAAAAAATAAGTTAAAAACTCGCCAGTTTGTCTGGTTATTTAGGTAATTACCGGAAGGGCTAGATCAATTTTATCCGGTATTCCACTGGCAGATAGTTGAAAGTATAATGAATGACGTGGTGCATACGTTCGTTTAATAAAGGACTCTGTGTTCCGCGTATGTAATGATAAAGTCATGTAGCGATTGTAAATTTCAACAGTTTTACGGCAAGTGTGTGAATATGTGGGTAACACTTCGGATTTTTTAATAAGAATATAAACAATAATTATGTATAATATTAATAATATTTAAAGTGAAATAAGTGTATACTGACAGCTCATCTATCGGTTTGGTGTAACTAGTTAAAGTATACAAATAAACGGTTAGTAAATGTTTTAAAAGCTTATAGTCTAACCAGATAAATTCATCATAATCGCAACAATTATAGGAATTAAGAGTATTGGCGTTACGATTTTACACTTGGCCTGCAAATTTAAATGATTTCGTTCCCTTTGGTCACATTTTAGTATTATATTGATTTGGACCTGTTGTTTTCTGTTAAAACTATTATTTATTTCAAATTAGATTTCTCGTTAGATCGGGTTTACATGAAATCGTATTTTTTTAATTGTTTTACAATTACGCACAAGTAAAAATTAAGTAATCTTCACATTTGTCATACGGTTTATTACCTTGCTACTGTGATTTGTTTTTATTATTGTATTTAAGAATTATTATTAATATTTTTTTAATTTTAATATTCCGATTATTGAATTGAAATTTAATCTTATATAATTGTACATATTTTCTATTTTTTTTATTTCTGTTCCAAAATTATGGAAAAATTGTATAAAGTTTTATGTAATAATAATAATAACGATGTCGTGTTGTTTCCACTTCGTGCTTTAAGCGCATGATTCAATATTTGTGTAATTAAAAGTAAATGGGTGTTGAATATTGTGTTGTCTGGAATTGTAATCAGCTTTATACATTAAGTCAGTGTTGACTAGAATGAATGTTGTTAATAAATTAACGTGTTGAATCTTTTTAACTGGTATTGTAGTACATTGAGTAACTAAAGCGGGAAGTGCTAAAAATAAGTCGCCATCCCCGCCCTTCCGTATCCCCCTCTTCACCCATATTTTTAAGAAATAGCCATTTCAATCTCTAATTATTACAACTGTCGTTACTTCCCGTATATTTTGTAATATTTCCTTTGTAAAGCAATAAGTATTTTCAGATTGCAATAATTATTCGTGCGGTAGCTCAGTGTTGAATTTTGTTGGTATGTATATATATTGTCAATGGTAGAAGAGTACATCGTAAAAGAAGTTACAAAAAGAAATTAATGTGCCACAGCCGCAAAAAGTTCTCCATGTTAAATTTAAAACACGTCACGTACCAGTCATTAAATTAAATGTAATTCATTACTTGTAACACATATAATTACTATTTATGTTTTAGATGTAAAACCTAGATTTAAGATTAATTAAATTCTTATACCATTATCTGTATAGGTATTATGATCAACAATATTTCCATCGTTTTAAAAAATAAATTACTAGAACTTAGTTCGTAAATGATGTTGTACAAACTGTGTACAGTCTGTAAGTTTAGTGAATGAAGCAATGTATTGGCAGACGGGAAGGAGAGGGAGGAATATGTATTACGCGGGCGTTGTAAATAGTGTACAAGTGGTAATATGTAATATAACAAGTATTTTCAATGTGCACATAGTCGCCTCATTCATTAATAAATTTTTTAGATCAATAACTGTTCTTTCACATCTACTCTCCCATATACCTAAAGACATTTATGTTTTATTTGGTAATTTTAGTGAACATGGTTGTAATATAATTATAGTTACAAAGTATTCAGGTATTTTAGCATTACTTTTACTAAATACTATAATGGGTACAGAATAATTATGAAAAGTGTATGATTCTTCATTACTCTTTCATTATAGACACGAGTCAACTTTTCAAAAACACTTTTTGGTATCTTGATCCCGACGAAAGTAAAATCTTTAGTCCTGGGTAAAAAAATAGTCTAAATGAACCGATTTAAATTTTGAGTCCACTTTTGTCCCTAGCGGTCGATGTGGAAAAGGTGGTTCTAGTGAAAAAGCAGCAGCTTTTTATTGTTTGTTTTTTTGTTATCACGCGTTAGTTTCTTAAGAATATCTCCCAGGGCAGCACGTGGCCAGCAGTGGACATCAATAATCTAAAATTATGTCAAAAAGATGCATATAAAAAATACAAATTGCCGATTATCGCGAAATTGGATGTTAAAGGTATAATAAATAAAATACTTTAAGTATGTTCAAATTGGTGAGTATATTACGTGAAAATACATATAGATATAAATAACTATTAACTTGTCATTCATGCAGAGAAGAGGTTAGCAGTAGCGAGCTACCTTTTGTGGGACAGATAGACACCCAGAATTGGTAATTTATCTTCACGATTCTGTGGAAGACAGGATGGCTGAACGAGGTGACTAGCTACTATAGTCACAACTGTGGGTAAGATTACTGCTCCATGTGATCCTCCCGAAAGTTCATCTTCGACAACAGTTGTTCAAATTGCATATTTTTTAATGAATGTCACAGGTATAATATAATTTTCTCAAAAAATTATTCAATAATTTCCGATGATCCGAGATGTTTTTCCGATTATAGTCTAATCTAAAACAGAGGCCTTTAGTCATATAAATATTTTTTTGTGATAATATCAGTTAATATTTTATTTCTTTACTCGACATTTTGTAGTTAACAGCACGTGTGACTATGTCCAAAATAGGTTGTCTAAAGTTCTTAATTAAAGATCGTGGAATAATTATAACAAAAAACCTATTCAACCCTTACTCCAAAACGCTTCAGTTTGTTTGTAGATGGAAAGCCTTGCAACATTTCAACCTATTCAATTATATTTATCTATCAGAAATCATGTCTAGTTTGTATAGAGTTGTTCTTTTTTTTTTTATTGAATTAGGCGGCATACGAGCCGACGGGTCCCCTGATGGTAATCGACTGCCGTCGCCCATGGACTTCTGCAACTCAAGAGTTACAGATGCCTTGCCGGCCTTTTAGGAGGGGAACAAGGGGAGGGGAGGGGATCATGGTGAGAGGAGGGGATCATGGGGAGGCAAGGGGGTTGGGCTCCGGAAACCTCACTCACTCAGCGAAAAAACAGATCCTGGTTTCAGAGTGAGGCCGTGGTATCA
>DWHU01000155.1:0-25779 GCA_018247975.1 Parides photinus
TTTTATATATCTACACAGTAGTGTTTTGAAATCCAAATTTATTTTGGCCACTTTAAGGGGCATCAAAGTACCGAGTGACACAGGGCATCAAATACCCCTGGAACGCCACTGCTATTTTACCTACTCTTCATAAACTGAGCCCCGGGCTCCATACTATGGAAACGCCAGTGTTGCCAAAGTTATTCTGATCTTTTTGATAATTTGAAAATTTTGGTTTTTATTTTTTTGGCGTAATTTCACAACAATAACAGCAACTTTCTGGAAAAGTCGAACCAAATTTTGGTCTAGTCTAGACACAAATAAATAGCTTTTACCCATCGAACCAAATCAAATAAACTTACATAATTAGTCAAATAATTCTTAGTTCATACTTAATATAAAATAATCTTCGTGCTCTGTTATATTTCTATGTATAATCATTTTAAATACCGCCTTTACTCATACAGTTGTATTATTTGTGATTGTACAACATAATTTTATGAAAACATTAATTACAACTACTATCCACTTTAACGGACATTTAACAAAACGAAGAGCTGTATTTATTCCAATTTCTCTGACGCCCGTTTTCCGATTACTGTATTTATTAATGCTATTATTATCTTTCTATTATTACTTGTGTAAATGCACTAAACGTAAAATTAGAAATCTATACCATTTACCCGTTAGACGAACCAGTTTTACAATTCTCTAGTATAAAAAAATTCTACGTGTATTATTTACCTAATAATAAACCTTTCTGTAAACCTATTAAGTGTTGATAAGATTTAAACAAAAAGCTTTATCTAAAAGGTTGAATTATTTAAAACCACTTTATAACGAAATTTTCATAACTAACGTATGATACATTTATTATTGTAGTAATGTTTTATAAATCTATCAATATCACGTACATACATAATGTCGTGATATACATGTCATAAAAATTACAGTATAGTAGTACACGGTTGTAAATGCATTAGTTTTTTTTTCTAAATAAAGTTTAAAATAAATTTATAGTGTCTTATTACAATGAATTTATTTTTATGAAAGTAAAGTTTCTCTGAAATCTACTTTAGCGCGAAAATTGTATTTTCCATTGACCGAGATAAATTGTTTTATTACAATAGAAAAAATCGTTTTAATATGTATGTAATATGTAACATTTAGATTTTAACATCAAATGATATCTAATCGTACGAAATTACACAGTTTGGAATGTAGAGATCATTAAATTTTTAAAGCATATCTTTTATCATGCTTTTGATGTATCAAAATCTAAATCTGTATCTGTACATAATGGAATGGATTATGTAAAACAAATAAAATATTTCATTTGCAGGCGCCAATAAGCCTGCCGTGGTGATTGTGAGAGTTGGTAACAATCGGCCAGATCTCGGAACGAATCCGGTATGCAACCGTTTTACGGGATTCCTAGAAGAGGGTCAACCTCTGTTTCTACCTTGCAATCCTCCGATGCCCGGAGCATTCGTAAGCGTTCACTTAGAAGGGTCAAGCCCCAGCCAGCTCTCTATCTGTGAAGCATTTGTTTATACCGATCAAGCGTTGCCTATTGAAAGATGTCCCCAGTTCCGAGACCAACCACCAGGCAGCACAGCGACTTACAATGGGAAATGCTATATATTCTATGATGGGCAACCCTCTAACTTTAGAGACTCGCTGGCGTTTTGTCGCTCAAGAGGAGGAACCCTCGTTGACGAGAGTAATCCAGCGCTGCAAGGTTTCATAAGCTGGGAACTGTGGCGAAGGCATCGGTAAGTGTTATTTTAATCATCACAAAGCTCTAGCGAGTATTATCTATTATCCACATTTTATCAATCACATAAAATAAAATTTTATTACTAAATGACTTCACGTTATATTAAAATTTTTGAGCGATCGGTACATAATATAAGCGTTATATGGCTGATGCGAAGCTTATGTCCAAATCTAAGAAAGTGTTAGTGTTATGTTTAATACTTGCGAATTTCTCAAAACTCTTGCTTAACCTCAAAATTATGTAACAATATAATGGTAACAAATGTTAATTTCATACTTGTGTATAATAAACATACATATTTATATCGGATGTAACTTAATTTGAAATGGATATACCAATAAAGGTGCCATACCATACCAATAAATACTGCGGTGTGGAAGGAAATGGAACAGCACCACACAATCTTTTCCCAAATCTCTTTCTCAAAATTTTTTCCCAAAGTCGTTATACAACGACTATGACCTCTCAGTCAAGAGTGAAACTACTGAGAAGACGAAGAATACTATTTACACCGCCAAGCAATAATTATTGAATCGCTCTGCATCTATTCAAATTACGGAAGTAGCGAGTCTGGTGTATTGTAAATAATGTAACTAGTGTTTCTTTGCTTTGCACAAGAATGTATCTTAACAGATTAAACGCCAGCCATTTGTTTATATAAAAATTACGGTTTAGATATCTGTATCTAATACGCGATACAGTTAGTTAATAAAACTGCCTTATGCTGCATCAAACCCTCTTAAATCGAAAAGGTGTATTACAAATCCGCTACGCGCAACAGAGCGTTGCTCTTTGAGTCAATTTTATTGAGCGCTGTTCATCTAGACATCGTTGTATACTATTCATTCCGTTAGCGAGATAAGATGTCGTCATGGAACGGTATCATGGATATATTTCGCAAGAACGTGGAGTTTTAAGGACAGCATACAGCATCCATTTCACCTCGACGTAGAATGTTTCATTTTGTTATTACGCTTAGCGATACGACTTTTCACTGATAATATATACGGAAGGATATAAAGTATGGAATGGCAGCACAGTTTAACCCTGAGTCACTCTAGATAGTTTTAGTGATTTGATAAGCAAAGTTTTCTTAACAACGCATTTCTTACTACACCTATACTAACATGCTGAGCATTATTTATTAGACGGGTATTTACCTATGTTATGTCGCATTTAAAAAATAAATATTGATATAAAACTTTTAAAATTCGTTTTAGTGGTTTAAAAAATAATTAGATGTAAGCAAATTAACGTTAGATGGTATTCTGCAGAAGTGACAGTAGCAGCCAATACTGGATGGGTGCAGTCAGGGATCCACAAGACGCCAATAACTGGAAGTGGGTGAATGGAAATGATGTCACTGTATCTTTCTGGAACGCTCCTGGTGGCGGCGAAGGTTGTGCTCGATTCGATGGCAGTAAAGGATGGCTGTGGGCTGACACAGATTGTCAAGCGAGATTAAACTATATATGCCAGCACCGTAAGTTCCATTTCGATTTTTGCGTAGCGAAATTCCAACGACCATGCGAAGGTTGTAGCGTTTTAATATAAACACGATTATGTCAAAGCGATTGTCATCAAATAGTTTGTGTTACAAATTTGCTTGCATATGTTTATGATAATACAGTCTTTTGAAAGCGATAACATTACATATTATCATTGTTTATTTAATTTTAATCTAAAACCTTTTATGTAGAACCCAAAGCATGTGGTAGGCCGGAACAACCACCAAACTCAACAATGACGACGGAGAGCTTTGAAGTGGGTGCTACAGTTGAATATTCGTGCGACGAGGGACACCTTCTTGTAGGACCGACTGTCCGAACTTGCTTAGACACTGGATTCTATGACGAATTTCCACCTGTATGCAAAAGTAAGGAACTGTTATTATGTTGTATATCCTAACAAATGTAATGAACTTGTATTTTACATAAAAAAAATATTTTTTTTGATTCAATGCCATTTTATGAAAAAGCGCGTCTGCTTTCTTTGGTGTAGACATACATACCTTATAAACAATTCGTTTTAGGGATTGATTGCGGCTTTCCTGCGGAAATTACCCACGGAAGCTACGAGCTGATGAACGGGTCTGTGTCTTACTTATCGCACGTCCAGTACTCCTGCGAAGCTGGCTATGAGATGGTGGGACGATCCAGGCTCGTGTGTGACATAGACGAACGATGGAATGGTCCTCCACCCAAATGCGAAGGTCAATGTTCAACAAGTCATTAATTAATTATAGGAATACAAATAAGACTAAGTTCAAGAAAATTTAGGCAAAATTTTTATAAAGCCTAACAATTTTTTTTGATGCAATATGAGTTTATAAATACATATTTGTAAAGGATTTTTTCGAAGAACTTACCCTATTGTGGACACTCGTCTGTCCATCCGTCCAGACCGTGTGTCTGTTTAACATTTTTTTTAAGTTTTTGACATTTTGTTGTGACATCATTCAAAACCAATCAAATATATATATTTTTAAAATTAAAATTAAGGTCTGGGGTTAAGCTATCTTAACTTTATTGTAATTGTTAATAATGAAAGGTAAAAACACCTAACATAAAATGATCATCAAAATTCTCAATTGTTTTCCCGGATTGATTACCTTACTTTAATTTATACTTATAATTTTTCTGGCAGTTTTTTCAATCGCACTACATAAAAATAAAAGTTATTTATCCAAAAAGGTCGGCAACAGAAAAGGACGGGTTTTTATGTGATAAACAATTAAATAACTATATGTAATTTAGTATGAATTGTTAATTTTTATTTTTAAAAAAGCTTCATTGCCATTTGCTTAGCTGCAAGTAGTTTAGCTTCTTAACTTGTTCATTTCGATAACAATTTTTGTAAAAGAAATATCTGTTTGTAACTGTTCTGTATCGTAAATGATAGTTATGTGTGCAGTGATCCAGTGCGAGGCTCCGCTGCCAATACAAAATGGCCGTGTGTCGGTTGTGGGCAACGCTTCAGTATATGGTGCCATTGCGGAGTACGAGTGCACCCGTGGTTACCGAATGCAGGGCTCACCACGCCGAGGGTGCCTCGCCAACGGACTGTGGGATCAACCTGCGCCACACTGCCGCCGTAAGAGAATTCTTTACAATTGTAACATTCAAAAATGCGATTCAATAACTGTACTGTTCTGATTCATTGTTTATTTCGTTGTCAGCAGAAGAACGAACTACAACTACAACTACGTCTTCTACAACAACCCAACCTCCCACTACAACGACGCATGTCCCCGTAACGACACCAACCACCACTCCACGTATTCTTCCTAAAAGACCCCACTCTTCACCGCGACCGATTTTGCCGACTCCTTTCCATGCCCCTGACGCCGCCAAAAAACCCAGACCGAAAATCACCACAACGGAGAGACCAGTTACTAAAACATACGAGAAACCGCCGCCGAGAAAAGTGACAGTCGGTGATTCAGAAGACTCCTCCACAAGTCACGTCCCACATATTATCGTAGCCAGTCATCCAAGAGAAAACCAAGTAGGTTCAAGTTGTAATATATACTATCGATCAAAATAAAATCTAAAATCTTTTGTTTGTTACTTACATTATAGATCTATAAACAATTTTTGGAGTGTTCTTTTAGGCATTACAAAGCCTGTGCCAGGAGACCCCGCCCTTTCGTATCGTACATAGGTTTGATTATCCTACTAATATTATAAATGTGAAAGTTTGTCCGTGTGGATGTTTGTTACTCCTTCATGTAAAAACTACTGAAAGGATTGAAATGAAAGTTTACAATAGTATAGCTTATACATCAAAATAAAACATAAGTTAGGACATTATAGCATGACACATAAAAATTTTAAGTGATAATGTTAATATCATAATGTTAATTATTTTCAATGCCTCGCTAATAAGCTACTCGAGATACTAAACCTGCGCAGACGAAGTCGCGGGCACCAGCCAGTAAGTAATACATGCACATAAAATGAGAGGAAATATATACATATATATAATCACATATATACATTTTTATATACTCTTAAAGTTTATCTAATTTTGTTAAAATTACATTTATAGCTGTCTGTATAGATTAGCCAACTGCAATTTAAGTCAGAATTCAACGATATTAATTTCGGAGCTTCAGTACAAAAACCTGTTATATTAGTTTTATGGAATTGTACCAAATTGTCGTTAGTTTATTTATGTGAGTTATTTTCTATGCCATGTTAATAAGTTACTCTAAATACTAATCCTGCGCAGACAAAGTCGCGAGCACCATCCAATGATATATATCTTAATAAAAATTGTGTATGCGATAGTGCGCTCGTGTGAGCGTTCAATAAATATTTCGATTTCATCATAAGACTGTGTCTGCAACCACTTAGTACTGTTTTCCAGTCACAATTATTTTTATTACCTATTTCTACATTTTTATTTATTTTATTGCACATGTATCATCATCGTTATTGAATGAATACAAATGGAAGTAGAACGGGCGTTTGGAGAAGCGTTTTATCTGTGCAATTCTTTTTTAGTGTATAGTGATTAAATCGTTTCCACTCTCTCATGACATAGGAGCACTTTCTTTAGGATGTTCTGTTGCAAGTTATTCAAGTTTTTTCCTTAGGTTTATGCGATAGCTTCTATGGTTTGTTTCAGATCGTAGGCAATGGGAATAACATCCGTGCAGAGCAGACCCCGCGTGTGAACGTACCGCAGCCGGTGGACGGCGAGAGGCGAGAAGGCGCTAGATTAAACCTGGGCGCTGTAGTCGCTCTAGGTGCATTTGGTGCACTGGTCTTTCTTGTTGCCATCATTACTACCATCGTTATATTAGTCAGAAGGTGAATAATAATATTTATTTATTATCTTTACTGCATTTAAAACATGTCGCGATGATATAAAGATAACACAATTAAAAAAGCAAACGTAAAGCCATAGAAAACTATATGATCACATTAAAATTGTACTAACATTACTTACACAATAAGATACTTAACATTAAAGACGACTTAAAATGTTACTGTTACTACATATGTTTATAAATGTAATATGTAATACAAACACTTTCCCAAAAACTAACATGCCTTCCTCTCACTCATTCTTATCTTTCCTTCCTATTACAAATTATTTTAAATTTTTGTAACCCACAATTTAACACAATACTTTTACTTTTGTATATTCGATAGATTGCATACGTTTAGATCATTTATTATTGTCATTGTTTGATCTTCCGAAAATTAGACCGCGGCTCTATCGAAAGCATAGTTTGGTAATTTCGCCATAAATATAATTTGTATAAAGTAAAATGAGAAGCAAATGCCAGGCCTAAATGTTTCGTATAACTAATTTAACCGAAACATTTCAACATATGCTTTTTAGATACACATACAATGTATGCTTATAAGTGCTATTTAGCAAGCTTACAAAGGATAATAGTTTTTTTTTGCCACAGCATCTACAATTACTACACATTTACTTACGACAGATATTGTAGTTACTTTCCAATCACTAATAAAACTATTTAAACATAATTATCTATTTAAAAAAATCCTGTCCGTCTGTTGTTTCCTTTTTTGACACTACTTAACCTTCTACCTTGAAATATAATTAATACTATACCAATATTTAGTTGCTTCACTTGTAATAATAGAAAAATCGAAAATCGTTAAGATTTCTCTGTTTTCCCCATTTGTGTTTTGTGTAGTTTAAGATGTATATGAGTAAATACTTCATCAGTACCCGGTCACTCAGAAAATTTTGCGAAAAAAGTTTTTATGAATGAAAGACGTCCAGTTATAATGTATTTTAAAAATATAATTTCTTGTGAGTAAAAATAGGCTCATTCCAATTAAAAATTTTCCTTTCACATGTTTTGCAAGCTAATATAAACGATCGTGTCACTGTAAAAAATGGATCCGCACATGGAACATAATCGCGCTATGATTGTACGATTTTAAAAGGCCTGAAACCGAAAGAATCGTGCTAAAGACTTCAAATGGCTTTCATGGATGAAGGCCCTTCTAAGGCAACCGTGTATCGTTGCTATAATGAATTTAGGTGTGGTCGTCTAACTTTAGGGAATGAAGAAAGAAATGATCGCCCTTCACCGACTGGGACGGAAGAAAACGTGCTAGCGGTGAAAATTTTTATTCAAGACAATAAACAAATTACATACCAAAAGAATAAGTCCATTATACATATTGGATCGGAAAGCCTTCACAAGATTCTGCACGTGAGAAGGTGATTTCACGATGGGTGCCACACCACCTCGCCGATGCTCAGAAACACAACCGATGGAATGATGTCATGATATGCTGAACAAATTTGAAGCAGGTTCGTCTCGGCGCGTTTTTGACATCATTATAGGTAACAAGTCTTGGATATATCAATACGATCCAAAAACGAAGCGCTAGTCGACAGTTTAAGTGTTTCAAAAAGAAATAACGCCTGCCAAACGGAAGCGATCTAGAAGCGAGTAAAAATTTTGATTGCGAAATTTTTCAATTTGCCTGGTTACTTGGTGTCAATTCTTTTACAGGATCAGAAAAGCATCAACGCCGAATGGTATATTAATAATTGCTTGTCAGAAGTTTTTTCTGTTGCCAGCAACAAGCGATCAAACAGGACTCGGTGGGCTACTGCTCCACCACGACGCCATGCTCAAAACGAGAGATTTCCTGGACAGCTCGCTGGTCTGGCTCACCCTCCTTACAGCCAGGACTAAGCATCGTGTGACTTATTTTTATTCCAAAAAAAAAAAAACAACTCAAAGGGATACAATTTACGTCACCGGCAGATGCGCTAGCGTTCGTGCAGGCCGCAAACGAGATGTCTGCGGCGGACTGGAAAGTGCTTCGAAAATTGATTTAGATACATGAGACTTTGTATAGATGCTAGTGGAGAGTACTTTGAAAATATATTAGCACGAGTTAAATTGTGGGTGAGGGCGAAAGGCTTTTTGAAATGTGAAGACAAAAATGTTGACTGAGCAGCAGTTGCAGACTGACATTATTATTTTGAACCATGGTTTAAATATTATTTTGAATTTCTTGTATTCGGGTATACTTAACTAACACTTAGGAGTGGGTTTGCTGTTGAGAGGTCCCCAGAATTCCATGGACACTTAGGTGCACTAGAGATTATGTTTATTGTTAACATATGGGAATACTGTGGGAACTGATCATATATAATATAACCGTTGTTTACACGGATACTCGTAGAAGATTTTTTTTCTGTTTCGCAAAACTTTCTGAGTGACCCGTCCCACGTATGTCGACGAATGACGAATGATGAATGTTATTTAACGTCAGCGGCGGTCCGAAGCGACCCCCGCCGGCGGTCCGCGAGCTCCCTTCGCGTTGGTACACGCTGCTCGCGCTGCCCTTCCCCGACCAGCAAGTGGGCAGGCGGGAGTTCGCGCGCGCCCACCGGCACACACACCGCGCCGGACATTTCTCCAACCCGTTATAGCGACCGAGTGCGTTTGTGCGTTTATATTTTAAGGTATCGCACGCGGTACACATGGTAGCTGATCCGTTTACACTAACTTATATCTCTATCGTGCGACGTTATTTAATCAAAATTGGTTAAATCTCCCTTTTAGCCAATTTCGATATCATTTTATGAAATCAACAGCCACCATGTTGCCAAACATCACAAGCACCAGCACCGATGGGAAAGTACTTCATAATTAATTTGAAGTCATTCAGCACCGAGTAGCACAATTATGATCACCTTAAAATATAATCTGCACAAGCTATATATAATGCAAACATCACAAAACGCTGAAATACAGTACCAGATACATTTTAAAAACCATTTTCACTGACGCACAATTTTATTTATAAAAATTTATTCTTCGCCTTACAAATATTCTTCGTAATATTATATAATATTAATTAATGACGTAAGACTAAAATTGCCGAAGAAAGTAGCCTAATGAAACTGTTCTTACGGCAAAACGTAATCTTTGAAAGTCCTTCCGTTACTGAATTTAAACTAAACTGAAATTTTAGTTTTTCGGGATAAGTTTCAACAGTTTTTTTTTCTATTTTAATAGTAGTAAGTGGCTAATACTTTTAAGAAATTATATTTCATTAACTTCGAAATAAATGAAATTAAATAAAATTATATTTAAATTTTTAAAATTAATGTTTCGTATTTTCAATTATTTTATGATTGTGAGTTTAATGTCGAAAGTAATCAACGTAATAAAAAAATTTTGTATATAAATGATGATACAATTAGACATATTGTCAATTACAGTATTTGTTGTTGTTTATAACAGTAGGAAACATCATAACGGGAAAAGATACAGGCATCATGTATCTCCAGACTGCAATACCGTAGCATCACTAGACTCATCCTCTTCGGAATCGCGTAGCGGTCTGAACAGGTACTACCGTCAGGCATGGGAAGAACTCCACGAAGCCGCCGGTGTGAAACACGGCCATAGAAGACATGAGAGAGAAACGCCTAAAGATGGCTCCGAATTGGTAGTGTCGGACGTATACCCTGCTACGCAAACAAGAGAAAAAAGACGGCATCATCATCACCATCATCGTGAGCAACGGCATCCTGACTGGCATCCGACTCATCGTCCCCACCACAATCATAAGCCTAGATATTAAGTTCATATTAATTTCGACTTAAACTAAAGAGATTGATGTTTTTTTAGATAAGAAAATATCGCATTATAATAAGAGTATATTGTACCTTACGTCCAACAAGAAATTTAAAATAAATTTATTTATTAAAAGCATTACGGTTCGATAAAAATATTCTATTACTATATATATGAAATAATAGTTCTATAAATTATTTTTTTTATAAAATAACTGCAATGTCAGAACTCATAAATGAACAGGCATGAAATCAATACTAGACTATTAAACCACTTAAGTAAATAAATTTTAAAGTAATAACTATTTAAACCACTTTTGCTTCAAAACTATGATTACCTTGATCTTTTCTTATGTATGTTCGTTCGTTCATAAATTTTTCTATATTTTTTTTCAATAAACCAACAACTCATTAGAATTTATTATAACACTAATAATAATAGGAATGTACATAATTTACGTAGAAGGATAAGATTAGATTGAAGTTAATCATTGTCAGTGCTCTAACTTAAATTTTTTAAAATTCAATACGCTATAAATTGTTGTTCAAGATGCAATGCATTAATATTACGTCTACCTGTGGCTTTTAATTAATACCTAACGCAATTCTATGAAAAAGTTAATATAGGTATTATACATACCTACCTACCTATCAAACAAACCAATGAAATTTACGTCTTAAATATTTATGTTTAGGTTTAGATATTGAAATAAATAATTGCCGGAAGTTGAAAGATTTGTTTCAAGTAATGCAATTAGTAAATTACGTATAATAAAAGTTTTAAAGGAAGAGTCGCATTTAAGAGAATATGAAAAAATATTAGCACCTTTTATAATGTAATAAATGAGTACTTATAATTTCAGTACTCCTTAATTCTACTCACATGGTACAAATGAAAAAAGAAACAGAATTTTAACAAGTACAAGGTTTCCGTTTTCATACACAGAAATACAAATTTAAATTTATAATTACTCACATAATATTTGTTTATAAAGCAAATGTGCCATTCACATGGCATAAAAGAATTGTTTGAAATCTTGTTTTCAATTCCTTTTTTTAATTATATTAAATTTTCATTATTTAAATTTGGTTGTCATACAATTTACAATAATACTACAAGCATGTATGAGTATTAATCGAATACGGACATATTTATTAATAAATGTTTTGTGATAACAAAAGTAATTTTATTTTATAACGATACGATAACTTGGAACATTTAACAGAACATGAAAAACTTATCTTTGAAACGCAACCAAACTATGTGGCAATACCTATTTTAAAGCCGATAACAAATTTTGGTCACATAATTATAAAGTAGCGTTTCAAAGCTGGTGTAATGTAAATAAAAAGTATCAACATTCAAAACATCATTTATTACTTAAAATCTAGATTAAAAATTCATGTATGCAGCTAGTAATAAATTTAATTAAAAAATCATAAGCATTTTAAAATAATCAATTCATAAAATTTGATTGCAATTGTTTACCTAGTCAAGCAGTAGAGTTTAAATCACATCGGCTAAGAAAATATATCTTTTTTAATTAAAATGGATAATATACATACAAAAATACATAAAACTTTGTAGTAACTATCCCATATTTACTTAAAGCATGTTAGAACAAGTAGCAAAAATTAAATCAACTTGTAAGTGTTAGTAAATGTTTTCCAAAATGTATATTAAATTACATATTAGCAAGACAAGAACGATGAGAGAAAGAAGAAGATAAGCACAAATTATATGAAAAAATTGTCTATATAAAATCAATTAACGATTGTAATTTACAGTTAACATGTTTTTATAAAAGCTTTTACCTTATGAAATAAACTCTTAGACATTGTCACTACATATATTACTTATTTCTATGATAATTACTTCGTATCGACAATTCATAGCATTTGGCATATCTAGCACAACATTAACACGCAATGCTGTAAAAAAACATGTTACAAAAGTATTTACTGCTTTCAAATTTAATAACTAGTTACTATACCAACAATGTGAAGCTTCGCCAGCAGTGAGAGCAGTGCACCTTCATTTTTAAGAGCTAAGGAATAACTATATTGCTTGCATTTCATATATTATCACGGTAAGTAGTATTGATTTTATGTAATTACTATTGTTATCATTATTAAACTAATGTAATAATGTGAATAGCAATTTGATTAAAATTATTATTATATTACTGTCGGTACCTATAAAAATAAAGAATAATGTGAAATCAAAAAAGGAAAGAATAAAAATTTATGAAAGAATGAGGACTGAAAAAACTAATAGGTGTACAAATAAGTTTATTCCGTTTTAATGTAGATGGCGCGGCACGTAGTATCCATTAGCTTCCGCAGCTGATAAGCGGCTTAAAAGATAGTTTAGACATTCAAGAACAACATAACCTATTAATATCATTGATTTCATATTGGTAAAATTTTTATTAGTTGAAAATGTCGAAATTTGAGCCAAGTAAGCGTCATTTGCGTGAAATGTTAGTTTACTTCTTTAATTTAAAGAAATCTGCTGTTGAGGCGCATTGACTGCTCGTAGAAGCATATAATGAGGGTGCTTTGAGTTAGAGAACGTGTCGTGAGTGGTTTCAAAAGTTTAAAAACGGTGATTTCGACGTAGAAGACAAAGATCGCAGTGGAAGGCCAAAAATTTACGAGGATGCAGAATTGGAGGAATTATTGGAGGAAAATTCATCTGACACACAAGCGCAACGGTTTACACCTTATAAGGATACCAAAAATTAGATTGGTTCGTGGATAGCCTCAAACGACAAGGAGTTTTCGAGACGTGAGATTCAAATACTGCCTGAGAGATGGAAAAGAGTGCTTGCAAATGATGGGCAATATTTTAAATAAATTTATATTACCGTTCTTCTATAATAAATATTTCATTTTTGATAAAAAAAAACGGAAGAAACTTGTTTGTACACCTATTAACTTTGTAAAAAGTATTAGCAATCAGACATGTTGAAAAATAAATGGGTGTGGCACCTCAATAAATTTAAATTAAATATTAAGTGAAAGCGACTTTTTACTTACTGACTTATTAAGCTTTAGTCTCCAAAGTAACTGAATGTTGCATAATTTTTTTGTAAACAAGGGATAATTACAATCACATACATCACGTCACAATTAAGTTCCTTCGCTAACCAACATATTATGTTGGTTACAATGTCCTTCAGAAACATCATAAAGGAAATATCTGATTAGTAAAGTTAGGTTGGAGTATAGAAAATAAATCCTTACTAACACTTAACGACAAATTTTCCAGATTAGGCTCTTTAGATATAGATAAATATACTAACAAAGAAACAGAAGAAGAAGTCCTGATATTATTTTGAAAAAGATCGAAACACACAGCACACACCTTATGCAATATATCCGGAGTGCCTTTAAAATAATTTTGCCAACGCAAATCTATCCGGCATAAATTGTCGCAAAGTCTACTTATAAAAGTTATTAAGAATACATTTCTCACAATATGAATATTTTGAATATCAATCTTAATGTTTATTTTATAAATTGTAAAACAAAATTGTAATTAATTTAAAAGTGTAATAAAAATTGTTAATGTTTACACAACGCCAAAATAAATAATAAAAAATGCTTTTATAACCTAAAAGTTGGATTCTAGTCACATAAATATTTGTCAATTCATTGTTAACATAGTAACAACGATTGTACAAAAAGTTTTACAACTTTATTAAAAACTCGGTTTAGCAACAAACGCAGTCAGAGATAGAAACAATAGCACGTGCTAGATATTATTAAGTCAGATAAATTTCGATTACATTACAGCTAAATCTACATGTTGCGTCAATAAAAAACATAATAAATCTAGGTATAAATAATTAAAAGGATCAATTCTGCTTACCATATTCCGTTAAAATACCAGACAATTAATTTTTGTGCGGTAACCACACGAGATGTCTTATAACTAAAAACTACACAAGCTATAATAATTGTAGTAATAAGTGTACAGAACCATACGCGATAGACACAATTATTCTGTCTATCGCGTATGGTTCTGTAAGGCGACTTTCAAATTCCTAATCCCCTCCTCCTCCTAGCGCACTTCGTCGTCTGAAAGAACAATTTTCATAATTAATAGTAATACCATCCAGATGAAAACAGCCACTGGGCTGGAGATCGAAACTGTTTTTTGAATCAGACAAACACCAGTTTGAAGAAAGCACATAAAATTGAGTATGGTGAATTAAATGTTAAACTCCGGCATAAAGATGATGATATCACCTATCAAATAATACGTATACAAAACTACAATAAAATTGAGAATGTTAGCCGACTGAAATGGAATGGGCTACGCACTCGGACTCCTAGGACGCAGAATTCGATGAAGAATGGAGATCACAAATCGACAGAGGCAGCGGCCAAATCTATTGGCGAAGAATATTTACCAATTAACTGTTGCCCGTTGGTAAAAGGGCGGAAAATAGGCTTGTAAATTAGACCATAGACATTTAGAAAAATGGGAGGCTCACATAATGATGATGATAACACAAAATTACCTGTTAATTTCCATCAGGGCCTGGTGCGCTTTCCGCTGTGCGGACACTTGAACTAATTCAGCCACTGTAGCCGCTTGTTGCTCCGCTAGGAAAACAAATAAATATAACTTATATATAATTATAACAATATTAACACTTTAAATGTTTATAATCGTTGATGAAATATGTATTTACTAAAAAAAATTAAAACTCAACTTTTACAAGATTTAGACGTTTCAAATAAAAGTAATCCAAATGTAAAAAGGTAGTCCAAAATTATAGTTTATTATTTTTTAAAACAACGTTAAATTTAAAATTGTACATTACAAAAAACAATCATCGGTTATTAACTATAATTTGTATGAAATGGGTAAGAATGAGGAAAGGTACAGCTGTGGATTATAAGTGGCTGATGATAATGAATTATCTGTAGATAAATAATGAGTAACGTGTGAGCGATTTACCAGACAATGGTTTGCTCAAACGCTGTTCGAGCCGCGCAAGCTTCATTTCACTGGGCTCGACGTGCATTGGCTCATTATGTAAATGGTGGTAAGTCGGCTGGTGGCTGAACGTATCACAGCGGCGCAGAGATTGGCGCGCGGGCTCGCGGGTGCGCCTCTGGGCCATTAGCCGCGCCCACCTCGCTTCGAACCAGAGTTGCATGGCGTCGCGCTCCTCAACATCGATGGCGCCTGGGTTAGTGTTTGTATTGTGGCAGTGCGTCAGTAAAAACAAACCATGGGTTAAACAAATACAAACGATTTATTTAAAGTAGTTAAATGAGAAATTATTTCTGTTAAGTTTGTAGGCGTGCATATTAATGATATTAACATGAAATTGTGAATCGGGATTACTAACGCAAACAAACAATAGAATCATTTTAATATGAGAAAATTAAAAAAGTTTACATAATAAAACAAGGAATAAACTTGTTGATTTAATTATCTTGTTAAATGAAGATTTTAACAAAGGCTGTTTATACAATGTAGTTATAGTTACGTTAAATAGGTATGTTAATTTCAACCCATATTCTTTATTGCGAGGTATTTCAATAATACTAACCTGACCCCGCTTTATATGGTGCGTGTGTGTCTTCGGGTGGTGAGTAGCAAACCGGAGGAGGAGGAATGGGAGGGGCGTCCTCTAGAGCCCCTGTTGATTTGTGCGCGTCGCCTTGTACCGACAGCTGATTTCCCTTAATAATAATAACAATAAGTTTTATTTAGTCTCCTGTTTCCATAAAACAGAATGCCACAGCGACAAATAATAACCTATTAAAAAACAAACATATGTACAGTTAAGCTAAAAAAATTCAAATTTAATATAATTTGAACATTTACAATTTTAAACGTATATTTTACAGTTATACATTTATTTAAAGTATGCTCTCACGTGGGCATTGTCAAACGTAATACATTTTTTATAAGCGTGCGATTTTCATAAACAAAAACTATGATAATAATATGTATATGTAAAATCTTATTAAATATAAAATGTAAAAAAGTTATAACTAAAATTGCTGCAATAGAAGCCATGCATCTGTTATTGATTATTTAATTAGAAATATGCAAAGGTGTTTGGATAGTTGTTTACAAACTTATAACTAAATATATCAGTCCCTCGATTTACACGGTTTTAAAAAAACAATATTTTTTTCTGTTTTTTGCAGATAGTTTTGCATTATACCGTTAACCATTATCATATTGAACGCATTATTTATAAGCTCGTTCAAAGTTACAATCGATAGCCCTACCCAAATCTAAAGTATAGACTGATATTTTATATCTGTTTAGGTACTAGTTGTTATAATGGTTATTTATGTCAGAATTTTGATTAATTAAAAAGGAATATTAATCTGAATATGCCTTAACAAATCCCTGCTTTATTCTTCAATCGTTATCTGATGTTTCACAATTGTAATTAATATATCTGCTTTAGTTCGATTTAAAAATTTCAGAGTAATTGAACATACCTGTCTATTTTGTATGAACACTGTGTCTCATTTTCCACGGTTTCGTTTTGCACGATTTTTCCACTAACGAATCTACCGTGTAAATCGAGGAACGAGTATATAGCTGTGATTTTTTTAGCTTATAATAAGATTGACGGTAGATCACCTATTATACAGTTATACAATATTCAAAGTTTATAATTGAACTGAGTTCTAACGCTCATCTTTAAGACTGTTCAAAGTTTTTCGTGTAAAAGACAAAATTGTTTTAACTATATGTGTCAATTTTGCCATTCGACCAAAATGTTGGAAGGTACACACATCGTCTGGTATCACAACTAAATGCGAGCCGGAGTCAACCTGTTAAACTATTTACACTAAGCAGATGGCTGATTCATTTTATGAAGTGTTTTAAAGAGATCCAACGTCAAGCTGTATCTGAAACGTAAATGCAAAAGCAACGAACAACTGTGTCCGCGCTAAATAAGACAACGTACAATTAGCAGATGATTGGTGCGAAAGAGAATGATACAGCATGCGACTCACGAGTTCACGATACTGTATTTGATATGCTTTGCTTACGTGCGTCGTCAGGTCCGGCTCCGAGACCCACTGAAAATTCAACTAGTGTTAGTCTACTCAGGGTGTCCTTAAAGAAAAATTTTGATGAGTGCCAAAAAGTTATATCATCCCTTTCCATAGAAAATTTTTGATTTTCAAATAATGGACACCCATCTCACTAAAAACTTTATTGTACAAGCCTCCCCCTATTTTTAATTCCTTACTTAATATTTATATTTACATTATTCACATTACATTTTTAGTGCATGAAAAATGTTGGTTGAGTTATGGGTTTGTAAGTAAAGGAATGAAAGTAAATTACTTAAACTTACCTTGACGCGAGTGCCGAGTCGTCTGCTAAAATAATTCGAAATGCTCTTCATAATACCTTTGCTCCTTCTTTCTCTTGTGAGTTCCGGGTCAGAAAATGAAGGTGTAACTGGTAGAGACATTTGGGGTAGAACTGGTCGTGGAGGCGATGGAAATATTGGCAGTGGGGGCGGAGGTGGCGGTGGAGTTGGTGGAGGTGGAAATGCAGAAAGAATGGGTGGCGGAGGAATAGGGGGCGGTAAGTTTTCCGCCGGGGAGGCTCTAGTCTTGCGAGTTAATTTCTTGCCTGTCTTTGGTACACTACCCAACCTTTCCAACACTAACCTCCTTACTACTTCAGTTTGTTCTTCCCGTTCTCGTTTTATCTCTTGCACTTTAACAGTAGTGTCGCACAGCGGTGACAAACAAACTGGTGACACCGAATCGGAACTCAAATTAATAGATGTTTGAAGATCGATGCTATGGGACGGCGAGTTTGTACTACGTGAATTTGATCTATCGAAAGTTTCGCTGGTAGAACGACATATTGCTGGTGAGTACAACCTTATTGTTACGGGGGATGGAATCGAAGTTACCATATTCATACTTTTATATGTAAACCCTGGAGAAATAGCAGAATCTTGTGCTAATGGAGGTGAGATATCTTCCAAAGACGCATCATTTTTCAAGGCAGGGCTTTTAGTGTTATAACTTTTTTCCTCCGAATTACTTTTCTCAAAAAGAGGTGATGATTCTGATAAACTAATCGATCCTATTTTATGTTGAGCTTCAGTTATTTCTTTTCTACGACAGGGATTAGTACCGTCATCTTTATTTATAATACTGAATGGTGTGTCTTGAATCTGGTCAATTTTATCACTGGAATCCAGTTGATTTAAAACACCCCTTGCCTCACTGTTCTCTTGTGAATCATCTTCGTCAATAAATTCAATTGCGTCAGTGGAATTATTAAGTAATTTTTCTCTACAAATATTGATACTGGGTCGTCTTACTCTAACTTCTGTAAAAGTTCTATTAATAAAATCCATCGAGCGATCATAACCCGTATAGTACGGATCTACCTGATCATCAACTAATTCCATATACCCTTCATTACGTTGCATGACAGGTGTTGCTATTGATGGGTCTTGATCGCCTTCGTCAACAAATTCAAAATGATCAGGTGCGTTTAGATAAATTATTGATTCTGGAGGACTTGTTCGTCCGCAAACATGTGAAGCGATAGCCGGTATGTTTTTTGCATCATGGACTAATTTCGGACCACTTAAAGATCTTGGATTCTGACTACGTTTGTTTTCTTCTTTGTCATCGAGACCACAGTCGTCTAACACTGCACTTTCGCCTGCCCAGTCAGATAGTTCTGTCTCAGTTAAAGCAAGAGTAGTTGCGTCACGACAAGATTCCGATGTTTCCGATTCAGCAACAATAACAGTAGGGCCTGTCGTTGTAACAGTACCCGATATTTTATCAGCATTGTCCTCTGATTCGCTATTAATTAATAACAAACTGTCTAGTTGTATTAACTCTCCGCCTTCGTTACGCACTTCTACTCTTGGTACTAATTGATTTGAAGCAGTTTTTGATGAGTAGTCTTCAGAAAGTGAATCAAAATCTAAGTCAGCTTCTGTTTTCTCTTCTTTGATTGGTTCTCGCCAGTCACTTTTACTTATTGGTAAATCACTTTTCGTAAGTAAATCGTGAGGCGCGTCTGTACATAAATTCTTTATTATATCAGGCATTGTCTGTGTTTTGTCCAGCACATGCATTGACTGCTGGAAAGTAACAAAAGGCTTTTGAGGATGGATCTGATGCGCAGTTATCGGAGCAGGATGAAGCATTTTTTGAAATTCTGTTATATTATATCGGAACGCTTCAAGTTTAGTATCCAACTGGGAAGTGGAGTCTGACTTTCTAACTGCAGGTGGAGATGGTTCACCTAGTAAATATCTCCTTTTTAGTTCCAAAGCACGTTTTGTTGCAAGACCACCTGCTGATCGTGTTCTGCTTAGGGGATACTCTTGTGGAGGTGGTGGAGCTACTGGTGGTGCTTCTGTAACTAAAATAGCTGGCGGAGATGGTACTGGTGCACATTCTTCCCTGGCGAATTCACTATCTGTAGATACTTCAGTTGCTGATGACACCTCTTCATCGCTTGATTCAGTTTCTTCTTCAGACTCCACCTGATACGAAAAAAATATTAATAGACCAGTTTTAGGTATAATCACAAAAAAAAAATTTTTTCTTCGCTAAAGTATACATTCTATGTACAAAAAAGTACTAAACCAAGTAACCAAGCCTTTAATAAAATTATGAATTCCACATGATTGTCACATATTTGAACACAATATGACAAATTAACTATATAATACTAACGGAACGTGTGCGGACCGAACCTATGAGAGAGATGTTAATAAAACATTTTGACATAGACATTAGGTATGTTGATAACAGTCAGCTTATCCTGTCTGCACCAATAACGGCAGCTGCCATAATTTTATATAAATCTTTTTGAATTTTTCTTTTTACTTAAGTTTTTTTTGTAATTTGTTTTATATGTTTTATTAATAGAATAGAGTTCATTAGGGTACGATGGGGCTGGCATAGCCTTGTTCGGGCTCAACGCCCCTAAAACAATATAGATAAAAAAAATAATTACTATATAATACCCTAAGTATTTTACAACACTAATGTATCATCTCGATAACTAAAATAGGATTTTATCAATTCAAAATAATAAAATTACTTTAAGAATTTAAAACACATACTTTTAAAATTTTTAGACATTTAAAAATGTAATTGTGTAAAAAATAATAATTTAATAATAATAACCACTAAAGCACATGTAATGCAAACATTTGATTCATTACCCACAGATACTACACACAATAAATTTTAGGTAGATTTATAGCGTAGTAACTTAGTAAGTAGCAACTTTATCGTTCCATTTTTTATAGGTATATCAATTGTCGTTATAAGAACTTCCAAACCATGTTTCTGTAGGTATGCTAACTATAAGTCGTGAGAAATAGATAGTTTTGATAGGATATAAGTTAGTAATAAAAAAAAACATGTCATTACTAATTATAACATCAACAAATCAATTAGTAGCATGTTAAAGGTAAAACTCGTAGGTATATGACTAATGATAAAAAATAACTATACACTATTTAAAGTGGTTAAAATTGTTATGTTACATATACTATTATTAATTATTTATTAAAAAACACAATTTCTAGACCGAAGTAGAAAAAACACAACATGAGTTTGATTAATGAAAAGTATTGTTTAACAGTTTTTAATAAAAAATATTTTTTTTTACTTTAGAAATAACTATTAAACGTTCATTTAGAGAAGACGAAGATTAGTGCGAATAAATTACACTCTAGCAGCGCCCCCTCCCGCCGTCCTTTGTTACATATATGCATGCGCATTGTGATATGAAAATGATTTTATTAAAATTTAATTAATAAACACTTGAAAATATTTTTAAATCGACAGAAAAAAGTGTTAACAGGTCTGTGCATCATGAAATCAACTTTTTACAGTGTTTAGTTTATAGAAAAAAATATATTTTGTATAAATCACTTAAGAGATATCGAAATGACTCGACCTCTTCTAAAACAGAGCGCCTTATCAAGCTATATAGTATCTGCGCTTACCGTCATACGGATCACTAAAGCAAATATTATTTATAGGTGAATATTTAATTATAAAGATGAGCTTCTAAGAATGAAGGACACATTTTCTCATTGTCTTTAACACATGATATGGTTATGTGTATATAACCAAGTTTGTTTTGACAATTAATTATAAAAAATGATTTTAGACAGCAGCAGCAGCAAAAGGACGGCGGTGTCGTGCTGGAGGCGTTCCGCGCGCACCTCCCTACTCAGTTGCGACTGTGGGCGCGCGTTGGCGGCGCTAGCGTCGCACGAGCGCCGCGCGCGTTCGCAGTGAACTAAGCAACAATGCAGCGCGATACCTCGCTGCTATCAGTTGGCGGCGGCGCGTCAGCCGGCACCTCGCGGCGTCTCGCCTCGCGAGCGGCGCGCATCCTCGAACAAGACTCGTTACCAGACGATTCTGCACCTGTCCAAATCACAATTAATACTAACTATGCTTGTTTATCCAGTAGACTAATTCTGGACTTCTAAAATTTACTTGGCATTTAAGTAACAGAGATACTAAGGATTACAGTCCACGGTCTCGTTATTACTCAAAGAAAAGCTTAAACTTAAGAGTACTTAAAGAAAGAATCTTGGCTTCTCATCTGTTGTCTGTTATAAAACAATAATAGTGTTATAACAGCTGATACAGAATATCACGGTGGGAATTAGCCAAGCTAGTTCGAATAAACCACACCTCCGAACCGTGTCCGCAATATGTAGCTTTGCATAATCAAACTTGGCACATATATGTTACTTGGCAAGCCATTACCCAGTGCTGTATAGGGGTAGTTAATGAAGTACTCGTGTAATAATGATGTTCAGGCATTACAAACACTTTTGGATTATTTCACTAATTATACAAAAGGATTAATAAAATTATTACCTTCCTCAGAATAGTCATCATAACCGAAAGAATCGTCAGAAAAATATAATAAAGGAGCGTCAGAGGTATTCTCTCTCAGGACGGATTCACGCGAGGTCCGCGGTGCGTGCTGTGCCGCCACGGCTTCTTCACTTTCTACGTCTGTCCATTCTTCCGACGAGTCTTCCTCGTCGCTACAAAATAGCATAAAAAATTCAATGGAACAATTAGAATAAGTGTAAAATTAGGTGTTTTTCTAATTTTCATTAACGAAGAATGGATGACAACAATAGAACGGATTGTTAATTTCTTGTATAATGACCTGTTCGTTATTTGCTGACCTTATGCAGCCAGCACCTGATGTTTCTGAAGCGAAACAATTTCTGTCAGTCCATTCATCTTCATCAATTTCCCGGGCGACTGTATCTGAATGCTCCAAACTAATTCTTTCCGGAGGAGGGGCGACAACCTGAGTTCCAGATTTCGATGGAAAAACGGTTGTACTAGTGGTCATAGCATCTGGAATCGTCATAGCAGTATGCCGCAAACACACCAAAAGTCCGTCGTATTGTCTCTTTGCGTAGTTTCTATAATTTCAAAATACAAAAAATAGGTATACTGAGCATGTGTATCTGTTACTTAGTCTTTACCTAAAAAATATTGTTCATGTTGTAGTGTTTATTATTCTAGGTACAAAAATCTGCTTCTGTCACCAGGGCATAATCTATAAATTTTATTATTAAAGTAAACTTCATTAGACAGGTAAATTACAGATGTCAAAGAAAACTTCAGGTCGTAGTCTTTAGATATAAAGGCTTTACGCGCACTATCCAAGTAATTGAACCAGCGCCACATTGTCAATAACAGATATATCGGATAGAATCTGGTTACCGTTTACCGTACCGGTACCGTACCGGTAACCGGTTGTTACGCCGCTTTGCAGATTAAAAATAACCCAAAGGTCAAGCATGATAAACAATATGCATACCCTGGTCTTAAAGCCGTTTTACATACGGTGCACCGGAAGCAGCCTCTATGTAAATGCAGACCGTCAGCGACAACCCTCTCCGCCGCGAACACGCGCTTGCCGCAAGCTACGCATTGAGCACCCGAAGCCGATAGAACAGGGTTGCGTTTCTGGTTCTAATTAAAGTTGAAAGAAAAGTACTAATTTACAGCTCTACACACAAGCTGGAAACAAAGTTTAAAAAAGAAAGCGGTTGACATAGTAACGTGTCTTTCAAAGGTCGTCATCATCACTATCATCATCATCTAAACCATCAAAGTTGTCAGTTGTGTAGCAAAATATTCAGATGAATAGTAGAATTAAAATCTCGCTTAGCAAATTATAATTTATTTGTATATAAAATATACTGATGGACATAAACTGCGTGAATGTTTAAAATATCTTTGAAATAAACATTTTATCCAGGTATTCAGACTTTTTATAAAAAACTTAATTTTTTTTTTTTAATATTTGAAAAAAGTATTGAGACTATTAATATTTTTTTTATTTGTTATAGCCTAGCGCTTGACCACGATCCCACCTGATGGTAAGCAGCGATGTAGTCTTTGGTGGTAAAGCGCACCAGTCTAGAAGCAGCCCATTCACTCTCCTCTTGAAGATTCCCACGTCGTACCTGGACGGGAACACTGACGCCGGCAGACTGTTCCAGTCCCTCGCTGTTCGCATTAAGATTCTTCTTAATGCGAACAGCGAGGGACTGGAACAGTCTGCCGGCAAATCTCTTCGTCCGAATGCGCGGGATATCGACAACGTAGGGATGAATGTCTGCGGTGTGTCTATACCTCCAATGGAATTTACACTTCAGAACAATAAGAAAGAGACATTTAAAGAAGCGGCATTAGCCTTTTTAGACCAGCAAATGGTTCAAAGCTCTCTGCAGCTCACGGACAAACTCATTTAAGATTTGCACGTGAACATCATAATTGGACTGATTAGCCTGCTGCCTCCGTTTTGTTTACCGGTGAGTGAGGACATGTTTAAATGGTGCAAGAAGTTAGACGGTCGCAGAAGAGTTTATTGTCGTTGTAGGGAGAGATGCTCAAAATTGCATTGTAGAGAAGCTTTGAGGGCAATTTGTGTATGGTTTGGGTAGCATTTTCGTGATTGGGCGAACGGAACTAATATTCATCGATATGGTTCGTCAAAAACAGTAGAAGAGATGGTTAGACGTCACAAAGCATACATAACAGAGGTTCTAGAAACTCACGCGATAACCCTACATGGAAATGGAATAAGCAAAAATTTTACTGTAATGCAATATAATCTATAGGATTAATTATGACTTTGTGTAAAAAGTTTGAATACTCGATTAAAATGTTTATTTGAAAAGAATGTGGAACATTCATGTTTTATGCGTCGATTAGATCTTTGGAAGGCGATGACGGCAAATAAAACATTTTAGTAATATATAACAAACACTTTAAGACGCGACTCATAAAAGGAGTGTAACTAACATATAAAAGAACAGCGCAAAGCTCCCAAGAAAAAAATCTTACATCTTTAGTTACTTTAGTAGCTGTGGATTCCTCCTTTCTATAAAACTTTTTCACTAATTTTGCGACCTGTGAAAGTTAATAACATAAATTAATTCTTGAGCATTTGGTATAAATATATATATATATATATACACAGGCACGCCTTTCTCCTTAAGGACCCACCATACTACTTCACGGGGTACCCGGTCATATGCCTTTTCGAGGGTCAACTAACACCATGTGTAAATTCTTATGTGCATCTCTATATTTTCCCTTCAATTGCCGAAGGGCGAAAATGGCATCCGTCGTACCTCGACTCGGCATAAAACTGAACCAAGACAGCGTAAATATCATCAATATTTAATGGAGCTATGTAACACTCACATTTTTGGTACCAGAACGGGGCGATCCAAAGCTTTTTCTCACGGTAGTTCCATTTGGGTCGTCACGCTTGTCTTCAGATTTTTCACCTTTTAGTACATTTTGGAGTCTACGAAACTTTAAAAAACATTTTTTTTATATTATTCTACTTAATAATGCTAATTTATGTGCACTAAATAAAATTATTATGTAACTATAAGTTAGTTATTATATTTAACAACAATACTGAAGCATTTAGTGTACACGAATCTTCTTTTTATAGAATTAACATACTTGCTCCATATTCCATTTGGGTACAGTCTCAGCCTTTGTTGGTGTAGGTCTACCAAGTTGATGTTCCTTAATCTTTTTTTCTATGACCTTTAAATTCCAGTCATCTTTTTCTATTTTTCCCACCGCTCGTATCAAATCTTTGGGCTTCGTAGCCCTAGGTGAAGATTTAGAAGTATTTGTATTTAGCAGCTGGTTTATAACTTTAGCTATATGAGCACCGCTGCGTATTTTTCCAACCGATCTTACTTTTTGACCATCCTGAAAATACAAAAAAAATGTTTTTATAAAAAATAAATATTTTTTCTTGCAAAATATGTAGCAGTTTGCATGAAACACTATTGACAAACCACAATTATATTCAATATGAATAGTATTGATTC
>DWHU01000156.1:0-25768 GCA_018247975.1 Parides photinus
AAAATCAAAAATCACTCATATCAACACAATAAGTAAATATACTAATATAATAAATAAATAGGTTTTGGATTTCTGTTTCATAGAGTCGTGATAGCCGAGTGGTTACAGACCTCGGCCTACGATTCGGCGGTCGCGGCTTCGAGCCTGATAACTTTTTCTAAATTATGCGTGTTTTAAAAAATTAAACATCATTGACTATCCGCTATCCCGCATTTGGCCAGCGTGGCCGGTTAAGCGCACAACTCTCTCGTTATGAGAGAAAGCCCCGAGTTCCAGCAGAGGGAACATTTAGTGTACTGCTAAAAAATAGTTTATACAAAAAATTCGTAAAAATAAATTGGACGTAAAGTTTATTAACTTTAATAGGCATAGAAGTGAATTTATTATGTGAATGATTTTAATGTGTTTATTCGAATAATAGAATCTTTCCTAAACACCTGCTTAAGTAATTTATGTATAGCATTTTGTGTACATAAATATTTTAATTCGAAGATATCGTAAAACTCATTAGTTATTCTGTGCATGTACCTACTTACGACTTTATTTTATGTTGATTTTTGTTTTAAGTTATAAGTCTAGTGGTTTGAAACTAATAGTAACGAGGGTATGTTTTAGAGACATTTGTTTTGCTAACACTGGAAAAATATTTCCTTTATTTAAAAAAGTATATGTCAGCATTCCATTAATTTTTTAAATTTTCTTTTTAAAAATGTGGTAAATAATTGAAATGGGCGCGGCGACGACAATCAGGTATATTATTTCATAATTCATGTATAATATGAAGATCTTTCTGAATTCCAATCGAAGTAGTTAGTTATGAAGATCGTTTTGTAAACGAGAGAGGTTATTGTCTAGTAGTGGATGACGATAATGATGATCGGAAAATCATCATCACATTAATCAATAAATGCAAAATTTCATTTCACCCAATTTTGTTCTTATTGCGTTCATTATTACTACATCTCCGATAACGTAATTTAATGTTTTCGGAAAGGTAATAATCACACATCGTTTCCTTTTTCTTTGATATTCAATGCCCTTAGAAACCTTGTTATTTCTATCATCTCGGTAGTTCAAATTGGGTTTAAGCAAGGACGTTAATTTGTTTGGCGCTTTGATGTAAGGGTATACGTTTCGAAAAGCAATTTAAAATATATAACCTTTATGTATAAGCAAATTTATTATGAAACACAGCCTTTTAAATGATGTTATGTCAAATATAAAGAGTAATTTCTGTGTTGTTAAAATTAAAACGCTTTAATGAACTCTACCTGAATAATCTGAAACTAAAGATTTCTTTTGGTAACTATTACATATTGTGAATAGATCTTTCACATAAATAAATACATAGAAATGTAATAGGATAAATAATAAATATTTAATTTTTTTATTCACCACGGTGCGTGTCTATTCATGTTTAATTCAATATTTTATAGGTTTACTAGACATTTTTGCTTCGTATCCCACAAGCCTTTTTGATTTATTCAGTATTCGTGCATGAGTAACATTACTTTTGTTTATGTAAGAATTGGGGATAACTCGTAAAACTCACACGGTGTTAGTGATTAATGAATAAATCGAAACAAACTTGTCAACAAAACGTGTCTTTTATAAGCTAACTCAAATTTCGTAATAATTTTATGAACGTCTAGAATACATAAAAGGTACATAATACAAAAATACGTAATATTTAACTAAATAAGTAACCCAACTAATACGATATTTAACAATATTAGACAACGACGGATATTAATATAATTATTATATTTATATTGAACTTCATGTGAATACATTCCATAGTTACGCTGTATAAGTTATCTTTAAATAAACATCTCTTCATAGGTCTTTCTCGTTTTAGCGAAGTTTCTCTTATAATGTCCGCATCCATTTTTGTCCATATCCTCCTCGCCTAAATAAATACACACTGAGTACCTAATGGACCTGAAATACGAATCCACACTTGTATATAAGTGTTTAGTCATAAAAATTGTGTCTCATTAGATCTGAAGTAAAAGGATTGGAAACATGACGACTGAAATTGATTGTACCGATATAATTTCATATACTCTGTTATAACTAGTAAATATTATTAGACAAGTTCTGACAACAAAATTAGAAGTATTATACATATGCTTATTTTCAAGTTCTACATTATAGTACTTAACTAAAAATATTTCCATATCTTGTACACTAATAACGTTTTCAAAAAATATAAACTATATGGTACACACGATAAATAAAACTAATTTTCACGCTGGTTTTAACTAGTATGACTTTACTGCTTACTTCTACTACTTACTATTAAATTCACTTAATATTGCAACTTGTCATCAGTTTAATAAAAATCACTCTGACGTTGTAATAATAACATGGAACATTTCACTAATACTAGTTGATGAAATTATTTTTTTAAATGATATTTCATTTATCAACTAGTATACGTATATATAATTATGTATATGTGTGTATTGCATTAGTATTTATGTACATATTTCATCCATTTTATTTATTAGTTATTTTGCTTTCTTTTACGTTTTTGCACCTACCTGATAACTTCTACTTGAAGGTAGACTGGAGGATTATATTCCAAAGCTCTTAGGGTCCGGTCGAAAATCTATATTGAAATCATTATTTTAATACATTGTTGTTTAAAACATGTTGCAACAATTCCTTTACATTTGACGGTCTACAGAGAACCCTCTTAAACATCTGTACAACGGATGATGCTAATTTAAATAATTACAATTTATGTAGGGATAATTTTAGACATACAAACATATCTTTGGTTGAACGCATTATTATGTTACTCATTAGCATGAATTGAAACATACAACTAAATGTACAGCGACATCGTGTGATATAAGATACCACTGGCACTAACCGTGCTATACAATCAAACTAATGTAATGATATGTTAAATTAAAGAACGAGTAAGTATAAGAAATAATAATAAAGTACCGTCAGTACGCATTTCATTTAAAAATATGCTTTTCATAACACCCATATCTAATTGAAAAAAAAGTTGGTAATTGAGTTAAAACAACAGATAATTTTTAATTTTTCGGTCCAATGAATCATTCTTAAACCAGAAATGACGCACTGTCAACACCATTCAGTATAAGCGACGTGGATTTTTAGCTTATTGAAATATTTAGGTGGGTTAATAAAATCTTTTTAAATAAATTGCGGTGGTTAAAGACCCAAACGTTTTAATAAAAGGATTTACTATATATATAAACATAGTATGTCTTTACATTCTATTAAACAATAGATATTATAAAATTGAATAAGTTCTAAATACTATAAGCATTAATGTTATAATAATGAACGAACTAATGAGAACAAAACATCATATCAGTAAATGTTTAGAAAAAGTTTGAAAATCGTAATGTAGCGGAAAGTGTAACGGAATGGCGGGAACAATTCGACATCTATCCACTTATAATCACGAGCCACCTGAACCTACCGCGAATACGGTAAGTAATCAATAATGAAATATTCTTAAATAGTATAAATCTTCACTAATTAGGTTCACTAAACCTATTAGAAAAGTTACAAACTAATAACATCATGCATGCTTACAATACTGAATAACCTTTGTGATGTCTACACATGCTACAAATTTCACCTAACTATTATTTACAATCGTTATATAATAATAAAATTATCAAATTAAACAATAAATATTATAAAAGAGACAAACTATAACAATTCTATAATCTTATATATTGTAATAATTTGTTAATAGATCTTTTATGTTATTTATTAAAAATAAATCAAGAAATAAATGTTTCATTTGCAAGAAAAATATTTTATGTTAACACCACAGCATTTCAAGTTATGAGCGATTATTCTATTATCTTATGCCTAGTGCCTCTCCGGTGCTTAATTAAACCTTTACTCCCATACATCTATTCTACGTCGCTTTAATGGATGGGACAACACTGGTATACTTCTGTTATTGAAAGCATAATCTATTAGATAATTTCTCTATTATTACATCTTTTCAGTTACGTTTTGAATACAGTTCATCGAGGTTAACTCATAAAAAAAAATATTTACAAAATTATGTATGAAACTTATCAGCACTGTCAACAAATTTGTAAGAATTAAATCCTCATTCAATGTTTTATGAAACATTATTTTTGTATTTAATTTGTTCTACATATAATACACTTTATTAATATTTTGTGTTACCTTTTTGAAACCAGTTTTAAATTAACTCCCAAATAACTTTTCACGTCAGGACTTTGTAAGCGACTGTTAATTATTCTCAAATTTTATCTGGAGAATTAAAATGAAACCAAATTAAATCCCTTTCAATTATTTCTGTACATTCCTTTTCATTTTAAGCGCTTCCGCCCAAAATTCCAGTGTAAATTTTTCTACGTTGTTAACCTGATCAAAGTACTCTAGTTAATAGTTTACATCTTTATGAATTAATAGTACTGATCTTATTGTAATCTCATTGCTTATTACCATAGTTTTAAATTTTACGCGAACACCAATGCTCAGTTACCTGACAATTTTTTATATAACCTGGATCATCAGAAGGTAGTTAGCATAAGAGATTTCTTTTGCAGAAATCTGTATAGATTATTCATTTTACAATACAATAACACACAACTGTCACTCAACAGTATGTAAATACTAAAGTGTTCAATTCGAACGACATTTTATATAGATAAACGTAACGGACGTGAAGTTGCGAAAATATACTAACTGGACCTCCAGTGTCCCACATCCACCAGGTGAACTTTCCGTCTGTCGCTTTATTGAATAACACAAAATTTTGAGCGAAATACAGAGTATAGTATATTACTAGAAAGTAATCAGATTAGGCTTCGTTTATTGAACTAGGAAATCAACAGAAACAATTTTGAAATAGTAAAGAACATACGAAACAATAAACTTAAAACCACTTTCGTATAACAGAAAACGCGGTGCAAATACTGTGAAGTCTACTTCAATCAAATCTGCGCTCATGTAAGGTAGTGCACTCTGCCTGTGCTCGTTTGTCCTATTATCTTTATATAATAATATTTTTACATAGTCTATGGAACTGAACATAATTCCACGAAAAATAATCTATGAAATAAACCCTATTTAAATACAGAACCACATCTAAGAGCCACATTAAAGATACATCTCTTGAAGAGACTTCTAATGTAAAACAATTTTACCACACGAATACATTTGTAATTTAATAATAACATTAAAAACTGAAATTTAATTCACGTGGACTAAACTGGTCGTTTAAAAGCTATTTCCTATCAGCAGCAGCATGCAGGAAATTTACTATTTGTTGAATAAAATGAACAAGCGTAAAGCAAATAATGTTATAACTGTACGTATTCATAAAATTCATTATTTTTACAAGTGGATATAATTCAAATCTATGACAATCTATTTAATAAATGTTTATAATTTTTATAATATGTTAATCGCAGAACCTTTATTTTGTAAACTTTTAATGTTTTTATTCATGTGACCTATTTCTACTCGATTTTCTTGTACGGCGCGTAGTAATTACGCCCTCAACAGTTAAGTCGACTGTAACAAACTACTTAGTACGTAATCCATAGTCAAAAGCGAAGACGCTTTACGTTTTTAAAAAAAAATCTTTTTAGACCACACGTAGTCACTTACGAGACTTTGATGTGTAAAATTTAGATACAAAATTACTTTCTTCATACGTACATAAAAAATACATATAGCATCAGTACTCAGATTCTTTTTCGGGGTTATAACAATGGAACAAAAACAGCAAGCTTAATATTCACTTATCATTAATGCGATGAATAATGATGACGATGATCTTTTCCTTTACATTAATGGAGAATAATTAATTTTTAATTAACTTATAATACGATAGAATTCATTTACCTCTTCATGTAATTTCCTTTCAATAATTATAGTATAATAATACAGAATGTTAACAATTTCACTTTTAAAACTTTAAATCGATTTATCCTGATTATAGCTGCGGAACCATTTTGGTAAACTAAGATAGACAGAGTATGTACATGAAAACGTGACAAGTGTATAAAAAATATGATAATAATGTTTTAATTATTTGTTTACAGTTGATAACGGAAATTAACGTGCAGTTGGCGCTGTTCCGCGATCTTTTGATCCACATAGGCCAGCCGCCGGATTGTCCTGAACTAAGGGAACGCGTACGACGACTCCGACGCGCGTGCGTCGAGGCCACCAAGCAAACCTGCCAGCTAGTGTTGCCCACAAGCAAAAAGTAAGTAAAACTTAACTAACTATATGCAAAAACGAAAGTAAAACCATATTTGCGTACTTCTTGATATTAAATATTTAATTCTTGATCAGATCACCCATAGTTCTTAACATAAATGCACAAACACACATTTTTTCAATAGCGGTTTCAAATATATAAAAATGTTAATTCAAATAAGTGTCTGCAGTAATAACCAATAAAATTTCGAGATAAATTTACAGCTAACCTGGGCAAAATAATATCGTATTCTGCGTAATTCTAAATCGATACCCGCCTGTGGGCACCTGATATGTGTCTAGGGTTAGATTAATGATTCTGAACAACCAGATAAATTGTTCACTACATTCGTATCAAAATAATATATATCGTTCGTATTAATATTTAGTAATATAGGTACGCTATGATAACAAAGTTATAATTATATTTGTTACCAAATTCATTTATTAGAAGAGCTCCACATATATACTGCTAGTGCGTACACATATTCGAATGCAGACTTTTAAATCATATCTGTTAAGAAATTTCGTATAAATGTACAGAAATTAATTTAGCTGAGCGAAGCGAAGCTCTTACTGGTCAAAATAGTGTTTCGTTGCTATCTGTTTTGAGTTGGAGTAGGCTCCTTATATTTCAGAAGGAGACAGATTTTGAATGTTAAGATTTACAATGTAGAATAAAACCTATGTTCGAAATTTCAACCTTAGGAGGTTTTATTCTAAATTGTAAATGTTAACATACAAAACGTTCTATTTCACACGCCGCTATACTAAAATGTTATCATTTCTATGAAAACTTTTGATTTTATTGTTTACTTATTTACGATAGTTTGTAGTAGTTTGTCAAATTAAAATCCATACTATGTTCAGCTCAACCCGCCATGTACAGCGAAGAGGCGGTTCCTAGTATACTACACCTTAATTATGTTGCAAATTGTAATATAGGTGTACTACAGGTAACATGTAGAGCATATTAAAATTTATACGCATATACATTTTGTCGGTTATTATTTATTCAAAAGTTTAAATCATTTCACACCATGTTTTATGATAATGAAGGTGATAATTACGAAACGCACAGCGGAAGCACTTAAATAACGAAACTCAAGTATTTTTACAGTAATAGTGTGTTAGTAAATCAAGCTGTTTAAAAAACCTTGCATCATGCAAAACCTGTGGCGAAAACTTTTCAACCTTCTGGACATGATTTCCCGATATAATAAAAGCTAACAAATTTGAACTAAAATTGATGGTAATCATTGTTCACAAATAAAATTCTCTATAGTTTTGTGTGTGTGTGTGCAGGGCGAGTGAAGGCTGTGCGGAGCAACCTCAGTTAGTTTTATTGTACTTCATGTCACAACTACTGTTGCGAGAGCTCGCCAAATGTCACCGCCTCGTGCAGCTGGTTCCAATGGACATGACTTCATACTATGGTATAACTGTAAATTATAATAGATTTAATTAAAAACTCACAATATATCTAACATTTTTAAATATAAAGATCGGATAACAAAAGTAACAATACAACTTCATATTCATATATGTGTAATTATTGTAAACGTATGTAGTTATAATATATAACCATTATCGAATAATATTGTTCGGACACTTGTGTAGTGAATCACAAGAAAATTTATGAGATTATTTTTTTTATTTTTTATTTATTTTCTTCTGCACTAGCAGCTTTTAGCTGATACGTGCAGCCAGAGTATTTTACTTGTGCTTTATTAATATAAATATTTACGAATAATAGCAACTTCTGATTTATTAAAACAATAGTCGCTTAACAACTCTGTATATTGGGCAGCTAATAATCTAACTATGATGACGCCCTGAATGGTGCAGAAGGCAACTAACAGTCTACGGGTTCATGAGCCTTAAAATGGGCGCCCCAATTGCCCACTAAGCTATCATAGGATGAACAGTGGTACAATATGAGTTGGTCTGCCTTAGATTACTCTCCAGGGTACCATATCCCGGAACTTCTCAAAACACACTGTGGAAGGCGTTTTAATCAAAAAACAAATCTTATAAAACTTTTCATTCTATAAGAAACGGATTTGTGGATTGCTTCTGAAAATTACCCTTCACTAAAAAGATGGTTACTGAATTTACTCTAGCAAAAACTGATGTCCTCTCGAGTCTTCTCGCAATAAGATGTCAGGTAATGTAAATAAGGTAATAATGTAATAATTGTTATCCCACACAGAGAATCGTGCTGGTCCATCAAACTTCGGAAACGTTATAAGTCAAATATTATTATGCAAACAAATCACACCAGACTTTAATCAAGAAGAATTATGCAGCATAGCCAAAGACACGCAAGATATAAACAGGATCGTGAATGATATCCAAGAGTTTCTACCTCAGCATGAGAACCTTAATCATTTAGGTATAACATATATCACGTATATCATGATTGATTTATGACGGTAGCCATGACATGTGAATACCGGGTTATAATAGCGGCACAAATGATCCAAATATCTCTTTGTTTAAAAATAAATTTTTTTTAGTTTATTGTCATTCTTTTTAACAATAATTACCTAAACTTTATTTTCTTTAAACTAATGAGCTGTTAAACTTTATGAGCATGCAATTTTAATGCATTTAATTACTTAACTCCGTATCTATGAATCACATGCCTTGCACTCAATTAGAAGCACACTCAAAGCGTAGCTCATTAAGTATATGCGATAACTATCAAAAGAGAGTAAGCAACAGTATCAATCTTCTTTATTTATACTTACCCCTTTTGAGTGCGATAATCATTATTATACATAATACGTCCATAAATTTTTCTTTTCAGAAACCAATGTAGCTCTTAAAGGCGACGACGTGAACGGATTGTGGAAAAATAAGCGAAGAGGATCTCTTTACAAAGGGATGGGAGTACTTTGCTGTATGTCAAGACCGAACTATCTTTGAGGGTGACTTGTATTCCCAACCGATCCACAAATGTGAAGGCTTAACCGTTTGCCAACCTGTGTAAGACTGCGCTGCTTTGTCGCAATATATGGCGCGTGTAAAGGAAAACATGAAAAGTGTTCATTAACTATGAAAAAACGATGAAGTGCTATATGATGAGTATAATTCCTACATCGTAGACAAAAATGGGTCCATTAGAATGTCTAGTAAACGCTCACAATAATTGTAACATCTTACCAATTCAGATGTGCAAAATGTTTGCTAAATGGTACATGATTCGTATGATAGTACTACAAAATTAAATAATACGTATTGAATTTATATTACGCAATATTTCTTTGTAAAGTTTATAAGATCATATGAAAGTGAAAATTAATTTATGATTTAGTCATCTCCTCGCATTAAACTTGTAAATTGCCAGGAACGGAATTAGTAGCCTTAATTGTCTGAAACTTTTTTGCAGGGAACTGATTAAGTTACTTTGTTTAATAATTATTTATAGCATTTTTTCAAAACTCTTTTATTCTTTTTCTAATTTAAAATGTTAACTCTTTCTAAAAATACTTCTTTATAATATACCTAACAGCAGCATTGTCATGTTTTGGAACTAATGAATTGTTCTACGTCTGCTAATCTCCATCACGTTAATAAATCTTCAAATATGACACCTAAAAATAATTAATTTCTTAAATTTTAACCAATTTCTTTTTCTGAATTTTTACAAACACGTATACATTATAAACCGTCTCGTCTTCCAAAAAAAAAACTGACAAAATTTTTATTATATAAATAGAAATTTCTAACATAACTCAATTTGTAAGACTCGATAAGCAAATTTAACTCCAAGTAAATAAATTTCAATATTTAATAGTATATTGGTAACACATTTTATTATTAGATGCGTAGACGATTTTAGACCTAGATATCATTCCATGATGATAATATTAGACCTGCCCTATAATTACGGGCTACTATACGATGGCCTATACAGAGTCATTGTATTCTTAGCTTGCATATTCTAGTCAATTATTATTATGCCCTAACTAGACTAGTAGACTTATGAGTAAAAGACTTATAAGTTTAGAGAAGAAATCGCATGCCGCTGCCGATATTTAGTTCAAGTATTTAAGTTTTGTAACACAATTAGTTGGCAAGTTAGAACCGAGGTAAAAATAATAAATGTACATAAATCAAAATCAATATCGATTAAATCGACGACTATTTACAGTTTTATAGTTATATGATTATTTAAAACCATGGTTTTAAATGGTTAAAACATTGGTTTTCAATAACTATAAACTCATGAGTTTATAGGTTTGTAATTTTTTTACGTCAATCTATCTTCTTATACGCCAGCAACATGTACAAAATTAATTATTAATAATTAAACCAACTTCTTAGTAATTTCTATATTATAATCATATATTCCACAGGTTTTAGAGACACCAAGACGCATTTAATGCACCAAATCACTTAGTCGAAGTAAATAATGCTCTAATTTTAATTTATAAGAATACGTAGAAATGCATTTGTAAATCAATTTAGTACTTAGATATTGTTAAAACTTATTAACTATTCGATTTATACCTACATACTATAATAGAATTGCGGGTACATACTTATACATATATTGAATATAATTATATTTAATGCACTTACTAAAGTGATGACTGTGATATAATCATAAAAAAAAACTTTAGCAAAATATGCATTTAGTAAAACGTATTTAAAATTAAGTGAAGTTTTATTTGTTCCCATAATTACAGGTTTTAAAAATGCTTGTAATGTACATATGCATCTAGAGAGAGGGCGTCCAACAACACTTCTACGTCTTGTACGCGGCATCGACTCCAAGACTTTATTTATAGCTCTTTCATAGCCCAAGCCCTTGCACGAAGTATCTGCATTTAAGAATAAATTAAATTTACACTTTGTAACTATCTTCAAATACCATAGTGAGAACAAAACTATCGACGAGCGACAGCGAAAGAATCGTTGCTGTTCGAATTCACGGACCACTGTGGTATCGTCACTGAGAACTCTGCATGATCAGTGATTCTAATGTCAGATGAGCAAATCTACCACGGCATTATTTATTAAACAATCGTATTAAAAATCGTAAATCTGCCGCCAGACAAGCTGTGTTTTGACAATAGGCAGCGAGATGCGCTCATCCATCAATTAATTTAGCTTGTTATAACTTACACCGAGATAGTGCTTTAGAACAAACATTAAATAAGATGAAAATAACTCGTTTAATCCAAAACATTTGCGAACACAGTAAGCTATTTACTTAAAGATGACAAAGCTATCATAGTTTAAAAGTATAATTCATAACCGCCGTTTTGTTATAATTATGTAAAATAACAATAAATGTATTACTAAATCACTTTCATTGAAACGACCTTTTCAAAGATTGCATTAATTTTTGTACAAATGTAGATAGATCGCTGGAATATTAAATGGTTTAATATCTATTATATTATATATATGCGTTAACAACTTTCTTGACTTGTAGTATTATAGTTTAATAGCGAATTTCTTTTAAGGTTATTTTTCTAGTAATAATTTTCGTATACATCGCGCTGCTTTCCAGTATAGGGTACAGCTGTACGTCCTCCAATAGAATTACCAAATCTGCTACGGGGTTTTTTCAGCCTGTAATCGTCTTCCCCAAAATATTTTCTAGAAAAAACTTTAAAACAATAATACATTTATAAATGCATTAACAAAAACAGTAGTATTACTAAATTTCAAAACGTAATGAAACCGGACACATTGAAAGAAACTTTAGTCTCTTTTTTACTGTAAACAAAAGAACCCTTACATTCATCTAAATCGCGTCTTCTTAAACTCGATAATAGCGCATCTTTTACTGCAAAACCTTTGTAGTAATTTTTTCCTGCGTCTCTGTGACTTTTTAACGCTTTTGTCGAAAGTATATTTGATAATCTGTAAAGTGTACAATTGAGGATTGTAATATTTGATTATGTTTATAATCTGTAAGTCCGTCTTAAGCAAATTCTAAAACTTACAATATACTAACTTGCTTTAAATCTTCTTCATTAACAATCCTCTTATTAGGCGACGTTTTCAATAACAAATAAAATTTCGAAAATTTAAGTAGTTTTTGTAGTACCGTATCAATGTTAAACTTTTTATTACTAGAATTTTTACTTTGGTCATTGCTAATTTCATGTTTAATATATTTTTGATGTCGATGTTCCGGATACTTTCCAATTACATCTAGAATGTTTTGTACAAACACTACATAAAATTTCTCATTTTTTTTAGGTTCAAGTAACAGAATCGATGATGGTGTATTCCTAATTTCTTTATGTATACGATTTCCTTCTCCGTTCTGATAGATTTGTAATGGTTCTTTATTTTCGATATCTACAAAGTTTTGTAAATTATCCAGATAGTGTAAGGTTTCTCTTTTAGAATTTTTCTCTTGATCATTTAACTTTTCGGTGTGATATTTTAAACCGTGGCTTATTCCTTGTTCTTTTAATAATTGGCTCTGCAAAAAATCTAAAACTCTTCGGACGTCTTTTTCTTTTAACCCCATATTTGTTACTTCTGTGGCTAAGATATTGAACACTGAAAAACATACAAAATCAAATAAAATCATCTCTAACGTCGCGTAAAAACAATATTATTTGTTTATAAATATAGTATAAGATCAACGAAGCATTTTGTAGTTAGGTAAGTATTATCAATGTACGTATCCCAGATTTTATTATAGTTATATAAAATCTTTATACATTTATGCAAAAATATTAAAACAATACTAGTTTTGAAGGAACTAAAGTGAATTTTGCACTAGTTTAATATTTTTGAAAATAATTTGCACTTTCTTGTTCGACAATTAAATCAAACAAGAGTAAATCAAATAAATAAAACAAAATGTGCGTAATAAAATAGAGGAAGTAAAATAGACTCGTATACGAAAAACCACAAAGTAAAACTACATCTAATAGTAACTGGAAAGTTTGGTTTTATATTATTAATATTAAAGTTTCAAGTTATTTTCATTCCAATGAAATTCATAAAAACGTAATAGACATTAATATTTCCCCTTACCAAATAATTTGATTGTAACTCGCAACATACTGAAAAATAACTTTCAACACATCAATCTCCAATCCGTAAGAAATAATAAATATTTATACCTATTGCTTCACGCTAATACACAGATTTTAATTAAACTTATCATAACATTATTCAATGTTTTTCTTAATCTATAACCGTATTAGAGATTACGGAACGTAAAGTTTAGTATAATCTTTACACTGCACGTAATTTATATTCATTACTAGCGAGGAATTTTCATTGGCCGCAAACTAAATTCATACTCATTATTTGCCCTTCAGATCTCTATTAGCTCATCGCAACAACGGTTAGCTCCTGTATCATAAATTTATATTAAGAAGAGATAGTTTCCTCATCCAGCAATTTCCGACAATTATCCTAAATATTGTGCCATGAAGTTTTATTAACATTCTATCACTATTCACAAGGCTAAAATGGTAATAGAAATATAAAAAAATACAGAGGATCTTGTAAGCAATTAGGCAAAATGTTTGTATGGTATTTCATGTTTTATTATCGATACATACATAATGATACATTAATCAAAATTAAGACGTAACATACACATCTTCGATAATCCTTGTCACTAGTTTGTACTGTATACTTTTTAAATACTTTTTTGCATATTGCGTGTTAAAATTACTAATATAAGTCCAGAAAACTAAATAATGATACTGAGAAAATATCGTACACAGGCATTGTAGTCCTATAGATATAATACACATGTAGGTATTAACCCTATAGCATATACTAATTTTATTTTAAACATGCTACTAACTTGTGTACATTGGTTTTTATTACAAGGTTTAAATTGATGTCTTCTAATAGATTTAGTATATTTCTTTATTTTAAAAAGTTTTAATAATTTACTTGTAGTTTGGTTGTAATTTATTAACGTATACTTATATCTGAAACAGTAAACAGGCCACAACTGCGAGGTAATGTATAATTTTTAGAACGAGTAATTTAACACAATTTGGTTTAACTTTCAAACAGAATTTTATAAAGCTCGCCGTTCTTTACATTCACTGAAATGTTATTTTTCTATTTTACCGGGACAGTCTGCATTGCAGGCTTTTCCATAAAATTGAAAAATTTCAAAGCTCATACTTGGTCCCAAGGGAGTCTTTGAAGAACATCACAAAGCGGAAAATTATACATCTGATAAAATATGACTTTGTTATTCATATACAGAATAGTCGGTGCATAAAGTTAGAACCTGAATACTACATCAATAATATAAATTGTTCATACTTGCCCATTAAATCAAAAACAGTAAAAAGAGCCTTTCAGTAATGGTAACGGAAAATCAAGCATGTTTGTTTTCACGATTTATATAATACTTTTCTCATTCTAGTTAAGTATTTGTTGTAGGGCTTACGGTTTTTGTTTAAAGAGGTGAAAAACATTAAAACATTACTATTTTAAAAACTTCCTAAATACTTCACAACATAGAATATTGAACATATTTTTAAAATATTTAATAGTTGCTTGCTTACGCTTCACACAGCTTTACTACTGGTCAAACAAAATTAACTTTAAATTTTATAATTATTTTAATACGTCATAATGTTAATTACGCTAATAATTTATCCACGTAAAACTATACTGTAAGTAATTATACAAAAGCATTTGGCCGGCGGTGCATAAATTAAAATTTATTTTAAGTTTGCAATGGTAGGAATTATGCAAATGTTTACGTTTCTGGTAAAAAATTTTAATTGCATCGCACAAACTTTTTCGGATTTGTGCAAAGTGATTATTTATGAATATGTATAAAGATGATGAAGTACTATTTTGATAATCTCATTCATACAAATATCTACTTAATAAAAGTACTAAAAAAAATTTTAAGCACTGCAATATCCGAACAAAATTATTTTGTGACAACAACTAAAAATTTTGTCGCCACCTTAGTAAATGTTATTTACAATTATTAACATTAAATACACAATTTGCATATAAAACTCTTTCAAGATTGAAATCGTAAAAGGAATAAATGTATTCATACATATAAATTATAGTCTCGTGTGGATGTAGTATAATCATAGTCTTTGTTAGGATGTTTACAGTACAAGTACTAGGCATAATTAAATCTTTTTACCCCTGTAATAGAACTAGCAATAGCCTTTTCAACTGGAAGAATTTGCACATTACTGTTTGGTGACTCCGGTACTTACAACAAACCTGAAACTATAAACTTTTTTAAAATGCATTTGTACTCTAACAAATTAAATTAGTAATATAAACTGTTTCATTCTTCAATAAAAGTAACTGCTAACATCTAAATTCTCATTTGTAACGCGGAATAAATATTACACGTTAGTGTTCACAATTTTATTAACCAAGATATGTGGCGAATAGACGTGACTGCGCCATTTAATCACAAGTCCACTGTTGCGTAATTTTCTTTAACCAATAACGAGCAGCAGCTACATATAAAAAAGTATAACGCATGAATTATTTTCATAACAGTTATTTATTTAAATGAAAATACAGTTATTTCAATCATAATATTAATACGCAACAAATTATATAAAAGTATACGTTAAAAGCAAGTAGCACCATTATTAAGTAAAAGTAAGAAGGATACTGTAAACGAGAATGTAAAAATAATTTATTAATAAAATGTACATCTAAATATGCATTTTCTCTAAATAATAACAGCTTTCATTGATTTGTCGAAAAATATATCTACTGACTCACAGATATTTATAAGTTACGGCCTTGTAAATATTAGTTATAGTGACTAAGTTACATGCTTAAAGACATGCTGGTAACGAATGACGATGACAGTAGGATACTTTCAATCTTTAACCGTAAGATTAATTGTAAATACCCGCATGTAGAGCCATAATTTTCTGTATTGGTACTCTTCAAAACCTTAGGTCTTATTACCTCTTAAGATCTAGTAAAATTCTACATATTTTTAGGCCAAAACGTTAAATGTTAGTCTGCCTATATAAGTAAACACAATTAGCATATTTAAGGTAAATTAACTTCATACAGAGTTCTCGAAATATTAAGCCATAAGACTTTTTAAGTTTAGAAGATTCTAACTTCTGCTTTTCTTATTAAGGTTCATATCAACCTTTCAGTTACGTGGTGGCAAACTTCTATGGTTATGCTCAACCACGGATTTTATATAAAAGCTATTTTCTTTTACTCATTGTAAAGTAAATAATTGCACTTGATCCCTATCTGATACTTGATTGAAAAAAGTCTAATGAAACTCGTATCAAGATTACTGAACTAATAACTTAAATTTTGTATCCAATAACATAAAAGTTACATTGATGTTATCGCGCATTATAATGGAATTTAATAGATTACGGTTAAGGAATTACTAAATGATTGAGAGAAATTAAACTCATATATAATCTACAACAGATAAGGATTATAAAATTAAATGCTATAATATTATGATATAAATATAAATGTATTACAACTACTTCTATGCGCACAAAAATTTTACTGTTTTAAAATTTAATGTATATTTGATTTTTATTGTAGACATAAATGGTGTATGAAAATGTTATCTATTCACCAAAAAAGTGATTATTTAATGAATAATCTTCATTAAGTATTTTTCTCTGTTAAAGACTGGCTCATAAAATAATAAAACGCTAACCTAGAATCTACTATACATTATTGGCCATACGCCTAATTAACACATTCGGTGAATTTGACTAACGCTACCAAAAATTACAATATCTGTAAAAAATCTTTTCGGATTGAAACCTTCATTGTTATGTCTAGAAGAACTAAGTAAATAAAAATTATAGTGCGAAACATAATGATTCATTAAAACGTCCGGAAAATAAGCTGTGGAAAGTTTTACTGAAAGCTGCGCGCCACTGCGCTAACTAGTGCGAATCTCGGCCACTTGCAATGAAATATTCAACCGAGTCGTGACCTGGGCAACTCTTACGGCGCTTTTGGAAATTTAATCAGGATTTTCACTTAGACCTGAAGTAACAAATGTATTGAATGTTAAATTATAAATGTTAACTAGGTTTATTTATTTATTTACCAACGCTTGTATTAGTAACAATATTTTTACAAAATACATACATAATATAAAATTATAACATAACAAGACAGTTACAAGTAAATACAGCGTGCAATAAATTAAAACACTAACAATTATAAAAAGATAACACAATTGAAGTTAAGAGAAATTTTGATTAATTGTTATTTATAAATATGTTAATAATTTGCTGTAGGTTAACAGTAAACAATTTTTATGTTATGTTAATTTGTACAGTTCAAACACATAAGCCAGAACAGAACGTTCAAAGCAAAAAAGGGACATAAAAACTTTATTACACAAGTGAAAATAAATATAACAGTAACATGTAATACAGGGCATGAGTACATTACGCTACTAATCATATTCATCGGCTGTAATAGGCTCCTAAATTACTATCGACTTAGACGAGCATTAGAAAGAGGAAAACATTAGTGTAATAAGGCGCTTCATATTATTCGCTTACAAAAGCTAGCATTATTTCTCAATATTATTAATTTCTTTTGATTATCAATGAAACCACTATAAAGCTCTAATCTATTTTGTCACTATAATAAAGTATAACTAATAGTCCTATTAATATTACAAATGCAAAAGTTTGTCTGGGAAGAGTTTTGTTACTCTTGCACGTAATAACTACTGAATGGATTTAAATGAAAGTTAACAATTATATAGTTTATACATCAGAATCAAACATAGGCTACAATCAATAAAGATATTTTTTGATTTGTCTAAAATACCAAGTAAGTATGAAAACAATGGGTCCGGAGTCGGACGCGGGCAGACGTCATTGACGGTTGTGTCCGTTATGCGAATTTTGAAGGCGGTTTGTTAAAAACGCATTGTACTTAAAGTAATATATGCCCAAAGATAATTATTGACAAATTTTATTTTTGGTTAGGAGTTACACGTACAAAAAGATACTTCATTTTTATTTTAATTGTATAGATGGGTTACTTATTTGTTAATTATAACGAATTACTTCGTTTTTATTTAAATTATTATAGATTATAGGTAGGTAAATAATTGGTCCTTTTTTGGTTGTTTTGGTTAATTTATAATAATGTTATATATAACATAACAGCGATAATTATGTAAAATTTATAATAAAAAAATATTAATAGACTCACGGAAGCGTGATTTTGTTTCCTAATTAGCAAATAGGAATTTTTTGCCTATTGATTACTATTTAGCTATAAATTTAATTCAATAGGCAACTATTGCATTTTTAAAGAATAAACATAATTATTACTAATGTTAGCGACGTAAAGACCCAGATTAAGGATACGTCGAAACAATAACCATAAAACACTTCTTTACCAAATTTTCCTTGAAATTCACCAAATCTTCCTTGCACCTAGACCGAATTGTCATTGTTTCGACGGTCCGACGGATGTAATAAAGTAATTAGCGTTATAAGCAAGTACAGGGATTAAAAAGCTTCCCGGTATTTCTCTTGTCCGGCGCACTGCACAGGCCGCCAGTGGGAGGTTTTGTTGCACTTTAAATGTAGGCAATAAAAGTACTTAAGTTTCTCATGGCCAATTCTTTGTGGCTTACCCATGAGTTTCCAAAGCAAAAGATGTGCATGTTGAATAAGTAAAATCGTTAAATATTGTTTACAGGAGCATACTGCAGCTACCTATAGGCCTATAATTAGGGCTCTGCAGTACTTAGGTACCGTATCTCTTATGGACAATATTATTACGTTATTATATTGTGACTCTGGCATCTCAATATTGTTAGACTGTTGTATTTTTCAAATGCAAGCCAAAAATAATTTTAATGTCATAATGTTAGTTATTTTCTTCGCCTCGCTAATATAAGCTACTTGAAATACTAATCCTGCGCAGGCGAAGTCGCGGGCGCCTCCTGGTATATTATATAAGTACTTTCAAAAGGTAAGGACAAGATTTTTGTCTTTACAACTTTGCGGAGCCAGAATCTGATTTGAAAAACTTCTGCGTTTGATTCATAAATTCATTATACATCGATATACCTTCGGACGATACGAACAGTGCATACTAATATTACGAGGAGTTTTGAATTGGGCTCCTAAAACATCTTAACCGTTTTACTTACACACTATTCTATATATCTAGATTTAGTCCATAGCTCTTGTTTGAATTGTGGTTCTGTGACGAAGTGAATAACAGTTTGCTTTGTAACACAAACCTCCCTAGTAAGATTCTTAGTTAACTACCACATATATATACACATACAGTTCATATTGTTTGCAACATACGAAATCCAGAGTATTCTAGGTTTCATTACCATGTCTCCTATTACCACTTAACATAAATTTTAGATCAACAGCCTATGTACCGCGAAGTACTACAAGGTTCGAAAAACAATTTCTAGCATATTAAATTTCTTGATACTTCACTTTATAATGATTGAACTACGTATATTTGATATATTGTGCGTTTCTTCTATTGTAACATTAGATTGTGTACACATGCTTTGCCCGCTTAATATATTTTAAACCCTCCCATGCTAAGGTTTGCTGGAAGAGAACTCTGTTAGAGTCAAGCTTTTTGTCCTTTTACTTTAAGTTCGCCCTGTTTCATAATATTGTGTACAAAAGGAATAAAACCAGCAAATAATGACAGATATATTGCACAGCAATAAATTAAATTAAATATTGTTGACTACTATACAAAATTCTTAATAAGAATTTATAGCGAAATAATTAAATAAGCTAAAACACTTTTTCACAAACCTATAATCATAAAATACCAATCAAAGATTTAGTTTCATTAAATCAAATTCAGTAAAAGATTTTAGTAGTCGGTAATTTTTATTACGATATTAATTTCTTTTATCGCTATAAGATCGCACCGCGATTAATTGAAAGTGCTATAGAAAAACCACTTGGTTAACATTCATCGGACCTGTTTTTTTTACGGTTTTTAAATTTAATCGAAATTAGACGTTTTTCACTTACTTTTAAAAACTATAATACATAATATGATATATACAAACGTGCAATAATTTCAAATAAAATTATACAAGTACATCGTGTTCGTCGTCTTAAGACATGATATGTTGTCACACTTGTAATTTTATTAGCTTTAAAGTTCTTTGAACCGGAATTGTACAAATTAACGTTTCACAGTGCAGTTTGGCGGCAGAAACCTGCTACTAGTAAGTACTTATAAAATGCAAATTTTACACAAAATAATAAATAACATACTGCAAATACCTACGAAATTATCTGCTTACATTTCAAAATACATTTTATGCTGTAATACGTTTTTCTTTCCCATAATTGAACAAGTGTGACAATTTGCTGTAATTAAAGAAGGCGACCTCAGTTCCCAGCGGTATATTTCTTCTTTGCATTAACTTCGAACAGCGAGTTAATTTCCGCTTCGTAAAATATAGCCGGAGAAAATCGAGGCCAAAATCGTTGAGTTAATTAGTTCTTTAGAAATTACTCCACGCATCAATGATTGGTAATTATAGTTGGCTGAGCCTCACCATCATAAAAAACGAAGGATTGCCTCGTTTGTGTAAGACTCAATAGAGAGAATTGATATGATTTTTGAATTATACCAATATGTACACTCTGTGTATTTTTTTTTTCTCATGGCTATTATTACATCAGCAATAATACAAAATTAGTGCCGTCGTTGATGCTATAACTATAATAATAACCGACAAATCCAGTAAATTTTTTTTTTGGATATTGATATCCACTTGTTCTCTTGTGAAAAGAAGATAATCAGCGGCTTAGGGCTGGGATCCAGTCTAGAATTTTAGTCCCACAGCAGATAAATCCCTGTTACCAGGCACTTGTGTGTTCCGCACTAGATTTCAAAGCACCTCCTGACTCACAGGAAGAAGATCGATCACCGAAACATTTTTAGCGGATAGAAATCTCACATAACTCTGATTTTTCCCTTGGAAGAAAAGTATCTTTACAAGATTTCCCTCGACACCAAAAGAAGGTTTCTGTTATTGAAAATAATATATGTAGGGATCACTCCAGCGCTTAATTCAGAACATAGTTTTGTGTTGAGCATTACTATGTTTCATTTTAAAGGACAGTTTATAACTAGTGAAATTATCGGTGTACCGAAAGTTAATAGTGACAATTAGCAATGTTTATTATATTTAATATACAAGATCATTATTAACGGACACAGCACTTGTCTTTGGCAAACATCTAGCTTGTCACCTCACTTAGACTAAGAAAATTGTTTTGTATTACGCTTTAATTAAAATCGAATAACCATATCTAGAAAAAAAAAATATATTAATTAAATAAAATATTCCAAAATCGATGGCAATGTGACGTTCAAATATATAAACAAATTATTTGCTTAAAAGAAATTATTTTGGGATTTTTAGTTAGGAACAATCTAATTCCCTCCTAAAAGGCCGGCAACGCGCCTGTAACTCCTGAGTTGCGGGTGTCCATGGGCGACGGCAGTCGCTTACCATCAGGTGACCCGTTTGCTCGTTTGCCTACCAATAACATAAAAAAAAATACTAACATACTCGTATACAGTGATAGCAATGGATGGTTATTCTAATCTACTAAAGTAAACATTTCTAAACCTTTCTGTTTAAATGAATAATACATAATTAATATCAATGCATGCTAAAATATTGCAGAATACGATAAGCCATTGCACGGTGGATGCTAACCTAATAGCTTTTTTTCAGTTAACACGTAATGTTGCATGAGCATAAAATATATTTTGTATAAAAAGGTATTGTTGCTAAGAGACACCTACCTCCTCAGTATTAATGACCGTTTAAATTTTATGAACTAACAAAGAACTTTGAAGTTTTACAAATAAATGGGTTCGAGGAAACCTATACCAGACACGTTGTATATATAGTACCAGCACAGTATTATTTATAATATTCATTTATTATTTACTTGATGATTATATTATCAGTTTATTGCTGCCTACTATAATATCTCACCATACCAAATATTAGTAGGTAGAGAGTGGCTACAATAACAGAAAAATAAATAAAAGATTAGTAAATTAACAGTATTAATATTGAATTATCAACCAAAAAATTCTTTGCTGAATACAGAGTTAACGCTAAGATTTCCATATCGATGGGTTCTGCCCACACAGCAATTTCCTGCAACCTTCGCGAGATCCTCGGTCCACATTGAGGAGAGCCGTAAACAGCCAATTTTTGAGGATCTTGATGCTTCATCGGCCGAGAGTCCTTGAACCAACGTTCTCCTCCCACTGCCACTTAAACCTAGCATATTTGGACTACATCAATGACGTTTCAAGTTTTATGATTAACCTTTATGTTAAATTAATTGTTTTCCAAAACGAGTATTTCATGGACAAAAATATAAATATATGTTTTTTGTAGCAAACAAACATAACAAATATTTAATTTCTACCAATGTTTAAATATGGTAAGTATATTGTTAACGAAGCTCCAAACGGGAACACTTTCAATCGTATTCACTTTTATCATTTGTGAGATGTTTGCAACTATAAATATGAAGAAATCAAAATTAATTTAACGTAGGAAATCGTTTTGCCGCTACATAAATTCGCTTAAGTAAACTTCTGCTCGACATCCGCTGTATAATTGACAACTCGAACGACATATCCGTAAAGGTCTAATCATACAGCCGCCGAACCTACATCTGAATATTTCAAAATAATGAAACATTTATCTCACATACTTTACCATAAACTACAAATTTTACTTTGTGATTATTCAATTCGAAATCAGTTTGTAAATACAATGAAACTACGAGCTATATAACTTAACTTAACTACTACGAGCTATATAACTTAAGTTGAGCGGATTTGATTCGCATTGTGGTGAGTTTCAGCTGAAGAAAAACATATGGGAAGAAACTGGCTTGTACCAAGAACAACTTTACTACTAAAGATCTTACAAAATAGATTACGATGTAATTAAGTACCTTCTGAAACACCTCCATTAAAACAATATTTTTTTTTCTAATAAACTTAACGTTATTAAAAAAATTCCCTAACTAGTCATGACATTCTAATGTTGTTAAAAATAATTCAATAATGTTAAGTAAAAATTTTAGAATTTATTCAATATGGCTTTTTTCAGCTTTAGCATTGTCCGGTAGTTGTTAAATAAAAGGTGGCAGGATTTTTTCAGCTGTCAAAAATTTTCACCAGAGTATTGAAGATAAACGAAGATGTTTTCTTGGTTATTGCTGATGTCGAATGGCCGTCTCGTTCCAAATATATTGCGGAAGAGAAAGTATACAAACTACATTAACACATTAGATGTTTTTAAAACAAAATAATATTTTTCCAACAACAATAATGTTGCCTTTAAAAATTGTATTTCCAACAAGTATAAAGGGCAAAAGTGCTTCACTGCTCTATGAATAGAATCCATGAGATTACAGGCAGTGTTAGCACATTGAAGATAAAAAATTGCATGATAAACACATGTTACTGTGAAAAGAAATTGATCATGAAGCAATTGGTAATAAACTACTTTTTTCTTTCCTCTCCTCTGTGACGATACGATAATAGCACAGATAGAAACAAAATATTTTAGTTCTTTTGTAGCAAATGATGAATGACATATCAGAGGTACTTCGAAGCTACAATCTCGCTGAATAGGCTTTCCATTACGTAATACGTCATTCTCGTCTGTATCATTTGGTATGCCCTTTGTTTGCTTATTAAATCCATGCTTCAGACACTGGATCCTTAATCAACAATTTGTTTTAAATGTTACGTAACTATCCTTATGGATTATGACAAATGTGTTAGAATAACGTTATCGTTCTAAGAATTTCTTTATAAAGATTATGTGTGCCGAAAAATCAATCAGATATTTTTATTTGACATTCATAGTTCACTCTGTCAAAAAAAATATGAGTTTTAATTATAACGACTGAACTGGCAGCAACATTAGCTAATTTGCGTAAAACAAAGTGAAGCTTTATCTATAATTCAGAAGAGGTTTTCCATTAACAAGGGAGATATTTACATTACATTACGCAAACATTTACAAGATTATTACCGAAAACAAAAATTACAACGTTAAAAAGTTTATTTCAATATGGTATTTATCTTCAAGATAAAAAAAAAAAAAACAAAAATTGTATATAGGGGTTTTAACTAACATGATTTCAATATAGGATCGTCTCTAAACCTGATTACAAATTCTCAAAAAAATAAAAAAAACTTTTAGCTACACATTTCATTTGCGAGACATATTGCTAAAATTAATTCATAATTCTCCACAGTTGCATTCAAGGTGTCCTCATTCGGTTCAACAGGGTTAATTATTCGCTGGTATTCTAAACTAAGAACAAATTACTTCATAAATGAAGGGAAACGAAACTTGCTGTTAAGTTATTTACTATAGTTAATTAAATCACAACATTACATTCACTGAACTCATATCATTTGCCTTGTTCTCTTAAGTGGGTTATTTCAATAACACTATTTATCTTAAAAACATTAATAAAGGCTGTTACGGCACGAACATCAATATTACTATTAAGTTCGTATTATTTAATATTCTATACATGTCATACGATACATTGAGCGTGAGAAGGACATCGCAGGGTTTTAGCCGATCATAATAGATATGAGTCTTTTGTTGCCTCCGAAGTAAAACCGAATAGAATTTACCTTCAGGAAAAAGGTAAGGAAATACGATCTATCAACCGCCATAATATGTACATACAATTCTACGTTCCGGTTTAAACGTGGTTGTTATTAATGAAAATATTGTGTTTTTTTCTTATAACAAAAAAATTGTATAATACATGAAAATATCATAGCTTGTATACAATATTAAAACACTTGAAACGTAAGTATGATTGTTACCAAATTTCTTAGTAAAGATCTCCAATGTTCAGATCCAATATAATTCTAAATATGTTAATGTTTTGGTCGCCAAACAAATGTTGGTAAAATTAATAAACATGATAATAAAAAAATACTTTGCTAACAAACTTTAAACAATTAGTAGGCGAGGCCCATTCTCCTTCTCTAAAATCCACTCTTATCATTCTAAAGTTTACATGTTACTAACAAAGGTACTTCAATTGATCACACAAAAATTAACTTTAAGTTTCACAAATAGATATCATCAACGGTTTACTCACAGAATTGAAGCTTCTAAAAACGTGAATTCAGCCAATCGGTTCTCTAATAATACTGCCAAAGCCTACGAAGTGTCTGATTAGTAAAGTTATAACAAATTAACTTGAATTTGTTTCATAAGTGTCGTTTCTAACTTTTTAATTGGTTTTAAAGTATAGTTAGTTATGAAATAATTTTAAAGGTAAAAGAATAATATCTTTTTACCCCTAGAGAAAGAAGACTGTTTAGATTTTGGAAAGAGTATTAAATTAAAAGGAAACCATTTTTGTATTAATTGTATAATACTTAGTCTTGCCATAAATATTGTTATAAAGAAAAGCACGATTTTTTTTTATACGTAACATTTATTCCTTTCATA